>CATIWR010275671.1:0-33692 GCA_949677035.1 Omphalea diandra
TACAGACACTTATTTTTTTTGTGAGTAAATTTTATATATATATATATATATATATATATATATATATATATATATATATATATATATATATATATATATATATATATGCTGATCAGATAATTAATTTAATTAAGAAATTCAAAATTAACTCACTCTATATGATTCTAGGTTCAGAACTTTATGATTTTAGCTATATTCTTATCTTCAGTTTCTAATGATACTTGTTGAATATCAGGTGCAAAGATGTGCTGAAGACATGTCAGTGTTGATCACCACCTATGAAGGAACACACAACCACCCTCTCCCACTCTCAGCCACAGCAATGGCCTCCACCACTTCTGCCGCCGTATCAATGCTACAGTCTCGCTCATCCACCTCATCACACCCAGGCCAAGGCACCTTATCATCACTTTCTGCTCCTGCTTCAATCTCCAACACCAATACTGGACTAAACTTCACTCTCTCTTCTAGCCAAAACAATGCAATAAGACCACAATTCCACTTCCCAAACTCTTCAATCTCAACTTCCCATTCTCACCCCACCATCACTCTTGACCTCACTGCACCGACCACCAATACTTCCTCTCATCACTTCAAAAATAGATTTTCTTCTGCTCCAAGATTCTCATCACCTACATGTCTCAACTTTTCTTCTTCGTTATCATCTTATACTTCTTCATGTTCTTCGCTATGGAACCCAGGCTACTCTACTTATAGGAGCAACCAGCAGAATTTGACGGAGACCATTGCAGCCGCAACCAAGGTGATTGCTTTAGATCCCACTTTCCGGTCAGTCTTGGCAGCTGCAATCACATCATTTGTAGGTAATGGAGGCGGCGAAAATATAGAGATTAATCCTGGTGCAGGAGAGCATTATTCTGGCCTCAACTTGAAGTTAGGTGATCAAGATCAGTCATTAACGTATAAGAGACTTTATAATTCGAGTAGCCAAGGTGGGATAGGGTGTGCATCAAGCTACTTGAATAATAAATCTCAACAACAAGGGAGCTCGGTTTTGTTTCCACCTTCATTTCCATTTTTTTCTTCGAAGAGTGCTTCACGGTCTCCGGCTAATAGTAGGGACCATGCATAAGAGAAAATGTAAATTTCAATGTATATCATGACATTTTGCTTAGTTAGATTTCTTTTTTTCTATGTAATTCAGTTACAAAATATTATACATTATACATTTTTTTCAAGGAGTCAAATATATGTCTCATAAATTAGATGAGCAACAAATGTTTTTAATTGTTTGGATTCAAAAACAAAAATCAAATATTAGAGCGGTTAGATATCAATTATGCAATATGTTTTTAATTTTATTTTTAAAAATTAAAATATATTTTTAAAATAAATCATAAAAATAAATAAATAAATTATTTTTTATAATTTTGTAGATTTTAGAAACCTTTTTTTGACTTAAAAAACATGTTTAATTTTAAATTATTGATTTTTATGCTAGTAAAGAAGGTAATTTTAATATTTAAATATGCTAATTTTAGTAATTTGATATTTCACGCACAAAAGGTAAATTTAGTTTAATTAATTTCAAGAACTAATTTCCTGTTATAAAAAAATCTTTTGATAATATTAAAATTTTTTTATAATTCTAATCATATTAGAAAATTAATTAAATTAAATTTATGTTCATCAAAATCCTAATAGAATATGGAAAACTATTTTTCTTTCCGGTTAAGATATTAAATCTTTTAAAATTGTCATATTAAATTAGGAAACACTTGATTGGAACAATTCAAATTCAAAATTAAACTTAAATAAAATCTAGAATAATTTTAACTAATATATTAATTTTATATAAATCCTTATTTAATTTGAAAAACTTATAACCTAAGGTAGGACTAGAACAATTCAAATCCTAATCCTAATTAAATTATAATTAGAACTATTTAAACTTATTTATTTTAATCCAAATTAAAATAAAAATTTCCAAATTAATTTCCTAATCCTATTATGGATTTACACGTTCAAGAAATTTTAACATCTAAAATTTATTTTCTCAAAGATAACTATTTATCTTCAAAATTAATTATATGCATAATCAATATTATTTAAATAATAAATTAGAAATAAATTTGGACTAAAACTTGGATTAAAACTTGTGGAATTTAAAGAAAATCAAAATATAATAGCCCTTTTGCATTGGTTTACGTTGCATGGCTTTTGGAGGAGAATATTTTCTCCGCAATGCAATTGGAATTGGGACCATCTTAAACTGCTCCTAAACCTTGAATTGCCAAACAAAGGAAAATTAATCTCCTTAAAGTCAATTTCAACCTGCTGTCCACGTCCAACCTGGTTTTGCAGGAGTTACTTTCACGTTGTACACGCCAAATAGGAGAACAGAACCAGTCATGACCGCATCCATTGAAGCAAAAGTCCTTTCTTTAAGCTTATTTGTATCCTATACAAAAAGCCCCAACATTATTTTGACTTTGAGGAGTTATATATTTTTTGTTTAAAAAAAAAATTAAGTCAGGAATATTTACATGTCAAGAATAGGGTGAGTATGACACTCAAAAATTTCTAAATTGGACTCAATAACTATCGAAATAAAATTAAAAACTCTAATGCGAATAATAAAATATCTAAACGAAAACGTATCGATTTTGTAAATGACACAATATTAGAAATTTTATATTATCTGAAATGAAAATCGGATCAAATCTTATTATAACCATTCCGTACCATAAAACCAAATCGTACTATATATATATATATATATATATATATATATATATATATATATATATATATATATATATATATATTAGTTAACTCAATTAATTAGCATATATTATTAAACTAATTTTTAATTATTAATTATAAATTAGTAGTAAATATTAAAAAATTAATTTAATATGTAATGTGTAATTTATTAGTTATAATTTATTAAATCATCACTTATTTATGTTATTCCTTGAATGATTAAAAATGAAAAATGTAAAATTTATTTTATTATGATTCATTAAGATTAAAAAATAGAAATTTTAATTTTAAATAAATTGAAAAAATTGAATATCCGAAACGGTATTGAATCAAACCTAACCATTCTGAAAAAATCAAAGAAACAAATTGAATCATCTTGAATTTATAAAAAAAATTGAACAAAATCAAAAATTTGAAATAATATCAATTTTTTATTTTTAAGATCTCCAAATTTTCAATTTGATTTCAGAAATTTTATTAGATTTCAAGAACTACATACACAAGCACCTGCGGATATGAAGAAAGGACATTTCTTTGCTGGGCCTCAATTATAGCATAGACCCATCAAGTACGCAATTATTTACCCAAGACAACGCTTACGCGTGGTAGCGTACTGCTCTTCCGAGTGGCAGTACGTACGCATGGCAATCCCAAGACCCATGGACATAACTGAACCAACAGAATAACTGCATGCAGCTTTGCCAAAACTGAATCCAAATCCAATCTAATCTGGCAACACAAAAATTTCAGGTATGATTTTCTGTGTATAAGTTTAATTTGTTCGTATTATCTTTCGTTTTGCATAGAATTATGCTGTGACATTTTCATGGCTTTTTTAGCCGTTGAATTTTTAGCCTCTTTTACCACTGTGGGGGAACGGTCTCTTTTTTTCTATCAATGATCGGATGCTGGATGTTTATGACCGGATAAGTTTGTTGTTATATTTGAACATGGATCAAATGGGAGAAGATATGAATGTAGGATCAGATTAGCCTAGCCACCAGCCACCTGTCCTTTGAAAAGATCAGGGTCTTTATGCAGAGCTCTTTTTATAGATAAGAGTAGAAGTGTAGAAGGCGCATCTAAGCCGATTAGATTGACTTTGAGAAACACAAATACGTCGTGTAAAGTAAATTTTGTATTGGTAACAATCTAGTACAGAAACCAACGAGTAAGTTGTTTCCACAGCTGTTAAGCTTATAAGTTCGAACTCCATTTGAAATCAAATATATTAAACAAAAGAGAAAAACGGATTTGGTAAAGAAGTGTGCCTATGAGGCCCGCTGTTTTAATTCTTTTGAATTCCAAGTGATGACAAGATGCCTAAAAACTTATCAATTCGACATATGAAGTTCTCTTTATAACATAGAAGTGTGAGCCCTACCTCATATAAACCGAAGATGCATTGCATCCACAGTAGATAATGAACTGAATTAAGAAGTACTCATTGAGTGAATGGAACACTAATTAACTCAGTACTATCCAATATAGATATGGAACAAGTACAAGAGGTGAGCTAATTAACTCAGTTCTATCCAATATAGATATGGAACAAGCCCAAAAGGTGAAGGGAAGGTCCAAACTTGCAAGCCGTGATACTTATTTTGAGATCATACAGTCCAGGAAGAAGTTACCACAATCATTACAGGAGACTTTGACTTGTGCATTTGCAAGGATTCCAGTCTCATCATTCCCATTAGTGCCTGGCGGGAAAGGTGATACCAAGTAACTTTTTTCCTTTGTATTTTTAGCACTAGTTTTTTGGGTGCAGTTGTGCATAACTAAATGAAATACTATTGAATTGATGAAAATTTTTTTTTTCTCACCTTTTTTGTAGTCATTGCAATTCCAGCAGAAACCTCAATCGCTGATGCTGTCAAGATTTTATCTGAATGCAGCATTATGGCTGCTCCTGTGAAGAACCCAGATGTGGGACCTAGTTGTGACTGGAGAGAAAGGTACCTAGGAGTTATAGATTACTCAGCAATTGTTCTCTGGGTGCTAGAGAGTGCGGAACTCGCTGCTGTTGCTTTGTCAGCCAGTACTGCAACAGCTGCTGGTGTGGGTGCTGGAGCTGTTGGCACTCTTGGAGCAGTAGCATTGGGCATCACTGGTCCAGCCGCAATCGCTGGGCTAACCGCAGCTGCAGTCGGTGCTGCAGTAGCAGGTGGTGTGGCTGCAGATAAGGGGCTGGGTAAAGATGCTCCCACAGCTGCCAACAACTTGGGGCAGGATTTCTACAAAGTTATCCTTCAAGAAGAACCCTTTAAGTCAACCACTGTAAGTTCATTTTTATATTGAGTCCAGCAATCCAGGATGCATCTGAAATATCATATGTACATTCGGTTTCACCCTAGTGACAGATGTGTCATTTATAAATCAGCAGGTTTCTTTCCTCTGCAAACAAAATTCTGTCCATACTCCATTGAAGTGTAGCTATGATCCTTTTTTCTTGCTACATATATATTCTTTCACAGGTGAGATCAGTGCTTAAATCATACCGCTGGGCTCCTTTCCTTCCAGTGGCAACTGATAGTTCAATGCTGAGTGCCTTACTTATGCTCTCAAAGTATAGGCTGCGAAATGTACCTGTGATTGAACCAGGGAGCCCTGATATTAAGAACTTCATTACCCAAACTGCAATTGTTCAGGGTCTAGAGGGATGCAAGGGAAGGGATTGGTTCGATTGTATTGCTGCACGACCTATTTCAGATGCACGACCTATTTCAGATTTTGGACTTCCTTTCATGTCTTCTGATGAGGTGAGTAGTTTTCATATTAGTGCCACCCAGGTGGCTACTGAGCTTGGATTTTCAAGCCTACTACTAGTGTCTTCCTGCCAGGTTATTTGCATCCAGAGCAATGAAATGATTCTAGAAGCTTTCAAGAAAATGAGAGAGAATCAAATTGGTGGTCTTCCAGTTGTCGAAGGGCCAAAGAAGAAGATTGTTGGGAATATAAGCATAAAGGATATAAGGCACTTGCTTCTCAAACCTGAACTTTTCTCCAATTTCAGGTAGTGCAAACAGAATATAGCTTTGAACCTACAGGTAGAATTATGGGATCAAGTGACTGCCATGATGTCAGTAATTAGGATTATTTCAGGTAATTACTCTATAATAAATTGTATAGGAAACAAAGGAAGAAATAAACGAGAAAGTGAGCGAAAGAGAGAGGAAGAATGTGATTCAACCTGCATGAAAAATTTAATCCAAATCCAGTTATTAAAAGAATCATCACATATTGCACTCTTTGAATTGGTAACCACATAATCCATCTGTTTGAGGCTCTGAAAACCATACCCGAGAGTACTTAAACTAAATTTCTGCCTTACCATTTTTAATTCAGGCACCTTGCAGTATCAGATTTCATGAGAACTATCAGCACAACCCAAGAAACTGACAGAATCATTTCACCAGTAACTTGCAAGGCAGATGCAACTCTTGGAAGTGTGATCCACAGTCTTGCTTCAAAGTCAGTTCACAGGATTTACGTGCTAGATGGTGATGAAAATACAGTCACTGGCGTGATTACACTCAGAGATGTGATCTCGTGCTTCATATATGAGCCCCCAAACCATTCTGATAACTACTTTGGATTTTCAGCTAAAGAAATGTTGAACCATTGATACTTCAGCTGCGAACATCTATAATAAAGTCAGGAGATGCAAAGTCATGGCAGAGACAACCAATGAGCGGAGTGAAAATTGTTTTACCAATGGTAGCTGGATATCATTTGTTCTTATGTAACCCCAATAGAACTATATCCTGGAAGTTTTTGTAATCCTCTATCTTTTATTATTTGTCTGGTTCTCTCGACATCTTCCCACCTCCCCAGTCGAGCATAAATGTTTGACAGAATAATAAAAGGAGTTGGATCCTCTGGTTGTAGCTCAGAGAGCTTCATTGCCATTTCTTCTCCCAGCTCAGAATGCAAGTGATGCCTACAACCACCAAGCAAAGAAGCAAAAACAGAAGCAGGAGGCTCTACCATGTCTTCTATTAGTTTCCTAGCTTCATCTAGCCTGCCAGATCGACCCAATAGGTCAACCACGCAACCAAAATGCTCTGGCTTTGGTTTCAAACCATAGTCTATAGCCATCATCCTGAAAATTTGTAACCCCTTGTCAACCTGACCCGTGTGACTACAGACGGATAGAACCCCAACAAAAGTTGCTGAATTTGGTTCCACTTTCCCCTCCAGCATCTGCTCAAAAACTTCGAATACAGATTCATTCCCTCCATTTCTTCCATAACCAGAAATCAATGCATTCCAAAATGCTGGGTCTTTAGGCTTTATTTCAAACTGATCAAAAACTCTCTGTCCCCAAGATGAATACCCACATTTCATGTACATGTCAATCAGTGAAGTAGCCACAAATTCATCCCTATTTATATCAGTTCTAATAGTATGCCCATGAATCTCTTTTCCATGCTGCAGAGCAGACAAAGATGCACAAGCTGGTAATAGACTTGTAACAGACTTCAAACTTGGGACTACCCCAGAGGATTGCATTTTCCTGAAAAAGTTAAAAGCTTCAACCCCCTTTTCCAACCGTGTAAACCCACTAATCATTGAATTCCATGTTGCTGAATCAGGTTCCAATCCTTCAGATCTTAAAAGTTGAAACAATTCAAGAGCATTATCACTCTGACCATTTGACATCAACCCGGCAATCATTGAATTCCATGTTATCAAATTCTTATTGCCATTCAGTTCATTGAATACCTCATAAGCCCATTGCCAATGACCGCACTTGGAATACATGTCCACTAGTGCAGTGCCCACCATAGTGTCACAACTAACTTCAGTCTTATTTACGAGTCCATGAACCTGCCTTCCAAACTGAACGTACAAAAGACGAGCACAAGCAGAGATAACAGAAACAAGAGTAACTGAATTAGGTTTTACAGTTGAACATTCTCTCATATCCTTAAACACATTCAGAACTACGCTGTGCACCCCATTCCGCAAAAGCCCCGAAACAAAAGTATTATAACTCACCACACTCCTATTAGGCATCTCCCCAAACAATTTAGCAGCCAAAATTACCTCTGCACAACCGAAATACATAGTCACCAACGACGTCGCAACATACACATCCATTGCCACCCCCACCTTTACACCCCAGCAATGCACTTGCATACAACGGTAAGCACTATCACAAGCAGGCAACAAGCTAGCTAAAGTAACTGAATTCGGCCTAAACCCACATAACTCAACCTCTCTGAACATTTTAAACGCCTCCGCACAATACCCATTTCGCGAATACCCAGAAATCGCGGCGTTGAGAGAGGGCAGGTTTCGATCAGGCATTTCATCGAACACTTCAAACGCATCGCGTAAAAGGTTAAGGTTTAGGTACGCGTGAGCGAGGGAAGTGACTGTGTATAGGTTTAGGTGAGACCCAGTTTTGATGAGATGGGCGTGGATGATTTGAGCGTGGAGAGGGGAGTTGAGTTTGGCGCATGCTTTGAGGAGAGGAGGGAAGGAGGAATGCGGCAGAGAATATAAAGAAATGGCTGTCCTGGAGGACCCATTGGCTACTAGTTTTAGTATGTGACAGTGGCTCATGTAATGGTTATCAAAATTGTAGGTGTTAGCGATTCGGCAATCTTTTAATGTGGGGTTGTAATATAAGGTTTTTTCCCCCCAACTTTTAGGTCCATTTTACCTTTTATTTTTATAAAAGGTATAAAAATTGTATTTGATTAATATAATAATTTATTTTAAAATAAGAGTCAGCTTCAGTTTAAAAAATATATTTTATTATTTTATGAATAAATTTTACATTTACAAGTAAAAAATATCTATATTTTTTATTTTTTACTAATATTAATTAATTATTGAAATTTCATTATCATTACTTATGTTTAATATATTATTTAATTTTTAATAAAATTACTATTATATCTATAATTAATATTTAATGCCATAACAAAAAGTTTAATTTATAAAATTTTAAAAATACTTAAAGGATATTATTTATTTTTTAAAATTTAAAATATCAAATTTATTTATTATTTATTTAAAATTTATATCTATATGATAATTATATTTGCAAACAGTAATAATAAATTTATCAAATATTTAGCGATCAATAATAATTAAATTAATAATCTGTAACAAAAACCAACTATAAGTAAACCAAACGGATACATAAACTAAAAAATATAACATAGTAATAATACATTAGTCCCATGGATAATGTATGTATTTCTTTAAACTTCAAAAGCAGTTTGTAATAAATTAAATTAAACTTACTATTTCAGTTCAAATTTTAAATTTAAGAAAAATAATAATCAAGTTAATTCAATATATATTTAAATTACCTTTTTCCTAAATCTATTATCTGTTGGAATCAAAATTATATTAATTATTATATTTATTTGAATTTAATATTAATACAAATAAATAATTTTTATATTTCTTGATATATCTAAGGATAAATCAGAAACCACATTATTGATACTTCAAAATTAACTCTAAATCAGATAAAATTCTTTTAAAAGATTTTCATCATAGTTTTCATCAATTTTCATTTTTGTGAAAATGTTTGTTTTTAATAAAAATATTTTTGTCTGATTCAACCCGGATTTGAATCAGATCCACCATTGTGCAGTCTCAAGTCAATATTTTATTAAACTAGGATCGAATCAGTCAGGATCAACTAGTTCTCTGGATTTTGATCAAGTCGACCAAATTTTGGTAGAATATTATTTATTCTGAGTTTAAAGATCGACCCGCATCAACCAGAAGCTTGATTTTCAAATGTTTTAGTTTAACTAATTGACCCCTCAGAGTTTAAAACTATTGCTCCTTTTGTAAAATTAACTTTATCATTTAAGAAATTACTAAATCAATCCTAACGGATCCTCCTTCTTTTTTTGGGAAAAAGATAGTTAAAATGATATAATATCTCAAATTTTAAACATATCTAATTATGAAAAAAAATATAAACTTTAATGAAACATACATTTTTTATTATTTTATTTTTATTGATAAAAAAGTAATTTACAGAATTTTTATTATTTTTACTAAGAGTCCCATCAAATTTCTTAATAAATAAGTAGTAATATATAGTTTTCTTAAGCTTTAAATTTTAATTTATATTTTTTTTATATGTTATGATATTCTTTATTAATTACATAAGTGACAATGACTTTACAGTCCATTGAAACTTAATCAATTTTATCTTTTAACTAAAAAATACTTTAAAAAAATCCGCATACTTTTTGTTGAGGGCACAATTTGTATACTTTAATATTCTAATTAGGAAAATTTAAGTTAATCTATTTCTCAATTATAACATGATTCAATATTTTATTTGAAGTATTTATTTCAAAAAAATTGATACAAAATCATAAAAATCTTCTTAATAAAATCAATAAAATTAAAAAAATAATCAATTCAATAGAGATATCAAAGTTAAGCAAGTGAAAAGAAAAAAATCAGTTCAAGAAAATCAAAATTTTAAATTAAAAATTTGTTTCGTTTTTAAAAAATAGATTTTGAAACTATAAGTGAAACAATAATAAGTGAAACTATACACAAACCAAAATAAATATTGTTATGTATTTTAAACTTAAAATTCCTAACTAGATAGTACATAAATGAAAAATGTGAAAATGAATAAAAAAATTTATTTTTTTAAAATATAAAAATAAATTGTAAAGAAAATGTGGAAATATAAACGAAATATAGACGCATATTTATAAATATTTTTTCTTACATATAATAAATATTGAAACAACTAATTATAAGATCGTATAAAAATAATATTAAAAATAATTATTTAAATCAATATTAACTATAAAAAATGAGATGATAATAATTAAGCAAATATTTTAAAATAAATATTAATTATCCATAAGTTTCATAATCAAAATTAATAGTAAAAAATACATTTCTAAAATGAAAACGCAATTCTTAATTTTTTTTTAAATTACATAAATATGCCTGAAACATTGCAGATAAATTTTGGTGAATTTTATAGAACGAAGCGTTTAACACTAAACGTCTCTCTTCAAGAGTTTATGGGAACCATATATATTTTTAATGCCATGTTTACTCATCTTTTAACAATAAGTTGAAATTACACAAACCAACATTTTTTTTAATGTATTTTAAACTTTAAATTCCTAATGCTATTTTAGAGAAAGGAGATAAGATTGAGGGAAAAAAAAGCAAGGAAATGAAAAAATAGTAGGAAATAAATATTTCTCTTCCTTGATAAACGTGTGAAAAATATAGAGAAAAATTGTGAATACTGAAATTTTCTCGAGGGTTCATCAAAATCAAAATTAATTCTTTCATTTTTAGAGAGAAAAGGATGAAGAAAAAGTATATAGTGAAGTATATTCAATTAAGTCACAAATATATCTACATAGCTTTTTACAAATATATCCATACTATTTTGATATCATTTATTTAAATTTGTGTAAGAATTTTCAAAATATTTTTATTATTCAAAAATTATAATATAATTTATAAATTAATTAAGTAATAGAAAATTAATATAACTCTAATATTTTTTTAATTCAATCTTACTATGCCATATAAAATTTAATACTTAAATAAAAAATAATTTTATTCAAAAATTTAAAACAATATATAAATTTTAATATCTATAGATATATTTAAAAAATATAGGTTCAAACATATAAAAAGTTTTTTTAAAAAACTTGAGACGCATAATGAATCAAATATAAATAATAATTATCAAAGTTTATTAGATATTTAAAAACATGACATATGTTATGTTAGTTTTAATTAATGAAGCTACACATACAAATTCAATAATCAATATATATATATATATATATATATATATATAGGAAATAAAGTTTATAAGTGAGTATGAAGTTTAGTTGGGACAAGGCTTATAAATGTCTTATTGAAACTAATAACCAATATTTTAAAAATTGAATCAATAACTGAATTAATTGATTGATTAATTTTTAATTCTATTAATTTTATTGATTCGATTAATTTGATATAATAAATTATTTTAAATTTCTTAAAATAAAAAATAATATAATATAATAAAGTAATAATATATTTTTTAGAGCTATTTTTTTACATTTAAACTTTAGTAAAATAATATAATTTTTTAAAAAAATTTATTTTCTTATAAAATGATATAATTTTCAATTTGATTTGATTTTGATTAATTTTTTTTATTTACTTGATTTTTCAATTTTTGATCAATCATTTAGTTGATTATTTTTCACTTTAATTGAATTGAATTGTGAATTAATTTTTTATTTTATTAATTTGATAAATTAATTCAGTTGGATTTTAAAAAAATTGCTAATAATTCAAACATGATTGATATGGTCCAAGGGTCCATAAAAAGCTTGTAATTAACAAGCAGCAACCTATTAGGTATCAATGGAAGGTCAAGACGCAGCACGTGTATTTAGAGGTCAACTTTACCGTTGATTGGTTGGCTAATTTTAGTGTCAATTTTCTTGTTAGTATTTTTTTATTTAATGTTCTGACGATTAGCAGTCCTTTTTTTTTTTTTTTCTTTTTGTTGCTCCATAATATCGGTGTCGTTTTTTTTATAACTGTATTTATTTAGTTTAGTTTGAAGCCAAACCTCCGTTTTACATTTTAAAAAATTATATAGTTTTTGTTTGATTTATTGATAAGCAAAAATTGTTTTTAATAATTTGTAAGAACCTAAACCTAGTTCTTTTATATGGTAAAATTATGTTGTTTCATTATTTAGTTTATTCATAAACTGAATTTAATTAAATTTAATATGATCTTTATTTTGAATTGATTCTGCTCACTCCTATAATGTGTTACTTTATTTAATTTTTTAATATAGTAATTATCTGCAGTGGCTGTCATGAAATATTGTTTGATTTAGGAGATTTGATGAAGCAGTGTTGAATTTTATAGATAAATGATTAATAAGAAAAAATTAAAAACTAAATTAAAAATATTTTGATTATTTTCTATAATTTAATAGTGAAATAAATGAAACATTTAAGTTAATCATGTCGAAATAAAAAATATTTACATTGATTTTTTATAAAATAAATAATGAAATGATATTAAAATAACACAAAAAGATAGAATTATATTTTATTAAAAATACTGACTTACATTAAAGTATACTCTATTTATAAATACTTTTTAAAATAACAAATAATTTATATGTGCGCTCTACTTAAATATGATTAGTCATAAATTAGTGTATTGGAATAATGATCACAATAATAAAATTTTAAAAAATTTAGTAATTATTTTTAACTAATTAATCAATTAAATAATTGATTATTATTTTACTAAAGTTATTGTCAAGCAAATAAAATTAAGGGTAGGCAAAAATCAGACGATACTTTAAAAACCAACCGATCCAATTTAATTTAGTTGGTTTAGTTCTTTAACAAAAATAAGTTCGATTTAGTTTTTATTTTAAAAAAAATTCAATTTTGATTTTGATTCATTTTTATACTAAAAACTGAAAAATTAAAAAATAAAATTATTACTGAATCATACTAATTCAAATGGAATCAGATTTTAAATATATGTAATTTAATTAAATCAAATAAGATCAAACTAAAATTTTATAAGTTCGATTTAATTCAATTTATATGCATGTAAAATTCGATTTAATGGTTTAGTTATTCAATTTTTTTCAAAATTTGGATTTTGTTTGATTTTAAAAATATAAAATTTGATTTATTTGATTTTGGTAAAAAATCAAGTTGAATAAATTGAATCCATCAATTGTATTTCCCTAAATAAAATAATAAAATAAAAATTTATAATTTATAATTATGTGCAAGGTAGTTGTAATAAAAAAAATTGACTATTAATTCATGTCTTTGATTTTGTATGATATAATTCTAAGATAAAATTTATTAAATTTAAATAAAATAATTTATGATAATTATCAATTAAATAATATTAAATATTTTATAATAAAAAATAAAAATAATTATAAATTATATATATATGAGATAATTATAATAAAAATTATTTATTATTTCATATTTATAAAAAATATTAAATTACATATTTTTTTGAAAAAGAGATAGGATGTATTCTTTCACCCATATTACTGACAGCCATGTACCGCAAAAATTACCAGCTTTAGTGTTTTTATTAACAAGTCACGGTCCTATGAGATCAACCCCTCGATATTTTTCAGCGACGTCGTCAACTAATTCCAGTCGTGACCCAACTTCCCATATTTCCCACCAAATCAAATCAAGTCTCATTACCCTATGCAAAAATTATATAAAAAGGAAAGAAAATTAAGAAAAAATTATTTTCTTTTCTTTATTTTCATTCATATATTTTGATAAAAAATAAATTTTATTTTTTCTCATATTTAAATAAAAAAATTATTATCTCATATATTTTATATTTTACTTTTTATTTAGAGAAAAATAAAATAAAAAATATGTTTATATTAAACATCACCACTTCAAAGTTATAATTGTTATATATTTCATATTAACTAAACATTAATATATATAAACTTAAAAAATATTATCATACATGTATATTAAATACTGATTCAAGCAATAATTCATTATCACTTTTTAATTTTTTATGAACAAAATTATCAATTTATAAAAATTATCTTAAATCTTCTATATTTTCTCTTAATTTTAAGGTGAAAATAATGAAAATAAAATATCACTTATTTTTCTTTTTTCTTGTATATTTTCCGTTTTCCAAACTAAAAATATTTCATTCATTTCTTATTTTTACTTCCTATTTTCGTCTTTCTTATATTTTTCTCCTCTCCAAACACGGAGTTAGACAGAGAGAGAGAGAGAGGCATAGGCGTAGGGTCTATCATTAGCCTTGCGGAAGTGACTGTTTTGCTTTCGGCTTTTTGTAAATGAACGAATTTTCTAGAAACCCACATCCAGTTTGCGTATCTTATACAACGACGTATAAAATAATAATAATGTAATCACAACTAAACTTTGTAATATTCTGGACAGCAAATTGCAGTAATTTTTATCTCCGTTAGTTTCTCACTTTAAAAATAAATTATAAAGAATATAGAATTTGATTTTTTCATCCATATTTATTATAAAAAAATTCTATCTATTTTAGTTTAAGTTATAAAATTACTAATTAGATCTACATACTCCCTTATAAAATAATAATTTTAAAAATAACAAATTTATCAAAAAATTTGACTTCATATGTTGCAAATTAATATTTAATTATTACATAATATATGAATTCGAACTTATAATCTTCTACGCTAAATTATTGTTAAAAATCTAAATAATATCAATATTTCATCTTGAACAATAAATGAATATTAAAAAACTTGTAATAATTGAATAAAAGAAAGAAAATAAAAAGAAAAAGTAAAGGGCAGTGTTTTTAGAATTATATTGGATATATTAATCAAACTGATGAAAATTTAAAATTGATTAGTAGTTTGATTCAATAAAAATAAAAAATTAGTCACTAAGAAAATGGTCAAATTGTTTAAAAATCAATTAAAATCAGATTCAATCAATTTAATATAAAACTATTTCATTTTGTGAAAAAATTTAAAATTACTAAAAATTATACTATTTTCTCAACTCTTAAATGTTAAAAAATAGATATTTAAACTTTCGGTGATTATACTATTGAACTCTTATATTTTAATTTATATCCTATAAAATTCTTAAATTTTTTATTATATTTAGGACTTTGATGGTAGAAAAAATAAAATTGATAAAAATTTAATAAATAATAGTTTTAAAAATAACATTATTTTCACAATTAAAAAATACTAAAATGCAAAAAATAAGTAAAATTAAATTTATAACTCTAATTTTTTTTGTCTATTATATAATATTTGTTTAGGTAATACAAATTTTTAATAAATTTTAAACTATATTTAATAACTTTATATTAATTTAATCTATCTTAATCTTATTATCGCGAGATGCGTATTTAGATAGTCTAAATCAAGACAATTGTAAAGATAGTTTAATGAAATGAATATCTAAAGGTGAAATTTCTAATGTCTTTTAGCTTCTATACTTATGATTTGTACTATTGAGCTATTTTTAATTGAGATTAGGAGTAATTTTATAATTATTATTATTTCATAAAAAATAATTTAATAAAAAATAATATAAAGATTTTAATATACTTCTTTCATCTAAAATTAATAGATTTGTTTTCATTTTTTGGTTATTTTCAATCTTTAAGTTGATTTTCTTTGGAATTACTTTACCTTTATTCAATTATACGATTTTCAAAGACAATAAGTATTTAATACACTTATTAAAAATTAAAAAAAATTCAAATTTTGATGTTTATGATTTGATAATTTCATTTATTAGCAATATCAATCATTTTAATTTTATATTAGAGAGCAACAAACTTTAAAAATATTTAATAGGAGTGTTATTCATCTTTATCTGATATTTTAATGCTAATATAAGGTTATAATAGAAAAAGTTAAGTAAAAATAATCATTTTAACTAAATTATCTGATATTTTTTAATTTGTATATAAAAAATAAGTCTATTAAATTGAGACGAAGTTGATATATTATAATAAAAGAGTTTAATAGTATAAATGCAAAAACTTCAAGGGTTTGAGCATACATTTGCCTTGGTGGAGGGTATGTCAATGTTATAAAAATTGGACCCGTAGCTGAATTATAAATTGAACCAATTCAGTTTAATTGATTTAATAATAAATAAAATTTAAAAAATATTATTAAATAATTTTAAAAAAATTTATAAATATATTTATAATATTTTAAATATAAAAATTACTTTCAAAACTAAATCGGACATTATTTAATCGTCATTAAACCAATTTCCGGTTTTACGCGTCCGATCTGTCAGTCCGATCCCGTTTTCAACACTAGAGTATGGAGACGCGTATGGAGAGGGAGCGCTGAGCTGAGCTGAGCTGACCTGCTGAGCCATCCAATTGCCTGCGATTCCCTTGTTTTTTTTAACAATTAATTAATTACTAAATGCTCAAATATTTTCTTTTTCAGAATTAAAAAAAATCTTCGCCTGAACTATTTTTATATAATCAATCGGTTCATCGATCACCATGCAATATTTTCCCCTCTAATTCTCTACTCATTTTCCGTTTTTTCCCGTGAATCAAAATTGATTGCAATTAGACCGCAAAACTTTCATTTTACGGCTACCCTCTGCGTGTTCCTGGCGAGTGAGTTCCTTTGTTTTTAGATTGCGTTAATTTTTCAATTTACGTGTTTCTAAGATTATTTCGTAGTTGTAGTTTGTGTTGGATAAGAGGAAAAGTCTAATTTTGAGTGCTAATTTGTTGAGGCATCGATGCGATTGTGGATTGACAAGCCTTTATTTATGGATCTAGGGTTTTGTGCTTGTAATGGAAAATTGGATGTGCACAATTGATTTCAGGAGAAATTTTTGGTGTTTGGATTCTGGTTATTTATAATTATTGGCATAACCACAAATTCTTACTGGTTATCGTCAACCCTGTTATGTTGCTACACATGAACTTGGTGGTGTTTGTTTGGTGGATATTGTCAGGAATTATATTCGCTGTGAAGTTTGTTTATGGAACTTGTTTGTTTACTGTGTATGTGAATGTCCGTGAAATTGTTCTGGCTTGTTGATGTTATGCAATGCACAGGCGGTGAGGATGTCCACTGCAGCAAGGAAGAGACTGATGAGAGATTTTAAGAGGTTGCAACAGGATCCTCCTGCAGGGATTAGTGGTGCTCCTCAAGACAATAACATTATGTTATGGAATGCTGTTATATTTGGGTATGTTGAGAGGAAATGATGTGCTGTTGATTTTTTTTTGCTTCTTGTTTTATTTATTTTCAGCAGTTCCTTGATTTAAAAGATGTTGGATGATTAAGTTTCCAATTGAGTTGCTTATGCTCTTTTATTTGTTGAATCGCAGGCCTGATGACACACCTTGGGATGGAGGTAAAGTCAACATGAAAGCATGATCTGTCTTGAAGGACACACCATTTACTAATTGCAATTTAGTTTTTCTTTTAATTGGACAAATTTTAAGTGACATTGTGCACATTTTGGTGGTAATCTTGTCTTGCTTATATTGAAGCCTCAACATGTGTTATTTTCTGTTGGTAATTTGGAGAGGTTCTTGCTAGTTTTTTAATGTGCTTTTATTTCTTTGCCTGTGTACTCTTCATCTGAGCCTCTAAGCTTGATTTAGAGCTATCTAATTTAGATGCAGTTGATTTGTTTGGAGATTGCTTTATTGAATTTTATTATTTGTATCTAACATAGTTAATTTCTCTACTGATTTCTATCTGGTCTTTCTGCTACCTTGTGCTTATTTTTCTACTTAACATGCAGTGTTTTTTGTTAGATGTTGGACCATTATGTCATCAATGTGTTGGGATGGGAATGTTCTCTTCTACTGTTTGCTGGAATAGGTTTGGGATCCCATTGAGTTAGTCTCTAGCTTATTCAGGGTTTGATAGGATTTTGTAACAAGTAGGTGTTCGCCAATTCTACTCTATTTTGCTCCTATTACAATCCTTAAAGGATTTTCCTTCTCTACTTTGAATATCCACATCCATTCCAAGAAGTGCTTTAATGAAGAGCACAAGATCTATGATCCTTAGACTTTTGTCATTCTTGTTCTTCTTTGTCGTAAGCTGTGTTTTCAAGGATAGGTAACTTTAGTGCAGTGGTACTCATCAACCTCTAAATGACGGTATAGAGATAATCTTTTTTTTTTTAGGTAAATGAACCAAAGAATTTCATTACAAAAAACAGCAATTACAACCTAAAAACTAACCACAGGATAACCAAGGAGTCATAGCTCCATAAAGAATTTCATTACAAAAAACAGCAATTACAACCACAGGATAACCAAGGAGCCATAGCTCCATCTCTATGATGTTTTACAAATTTCAAAATTATAGTATTCTGAATATTTAATGAACTCTATCTGATCTTGGTTGAAATGAATTAAAAATGAACTAAAGAATTTCATTTAAAAAAACAGCGATTACAACCTAAAAACTAACCACATGATAACCAAGGGGCATAGCTCCATCTATATGATGTTTTACAAATTTCAAAAGTATAGTATTCCGAATATTTAATGAACTCTATCTGCACTTGGTTGAACTGAATTAAAAATGACCGAATTTCTCTCCTTCGAAAGACTATACACAGTAGCACAAAAAAACGATTTTCCTAATTCTGCAAATTAGACTTTTACCAGCAGATCTCCGTGAAAACTAGCTCATCTCTCCAGTCCATCTAAAGCCATTTCTACTTGTTCTGTATTCTACTAAAACTTTAGACCAGATATCTGCAGAAGACCCACAATCAAAGAATAAATAATGAATTGATTCATCAGTCTCGTCACAAAGAACACATCTATCAGACCCTTGAACTTCCCATTGTATTATTCTATCCTTGGTTAGTAATTTGTTGTGAATAGCCATCCAGGTAATAAAGCTTTGTCTTGGGATCACAGGAGGTGCCCACAACAACTTAGACAAGGAGACGTTGGGTGTAGAAGGAAGTAAAGCATTCTTTAATGGAGAAAATTCCAGATTTAGAAGCCTTCCAGCAAATTACATCTACCTTTATAGCATCAAGTTGGAAATTCTGCTTTATAAACTTCCATGCTTGAATTCATTCAATGTGTTAATGCGTTAGACAGTTATATACATGAGGCTTTATATTCTGTTATGTGATGTAACTTATTTATATGAGGCTTTATATTCCATTCCTTGATGTAGCTCGGTACCATTTCCCATCAACTTTAATTTGAGAGCAATCTTATGTGGTTAGTAACTTTGAAACTTGAACAAAGTGGCATCTGCATAAAGCTGATTTTTGTGCTAAAGTTAGAATTCTTTCATGATCATTATTATGGGGCCTTCTTAAGTTCATATATGTTTGTTATATTACTAGTAAACTCATACTCGTTTTTTTTTTTTTTGAGTTGTTCAGGAACATTTAAGTTGACACTTCAGTTCACAGAAGATTATCCAAATAAGCCCCCAACTGTTCGTTTTGTTTCTAGAATGTTCCATCCAAATAGTAAGTCAGATGCAAGAATTTTCTCTTATCTTCTTTTAATATCTTAAATTTTATAGCTGTTGGTTCAATTGAGATGACTCATGACTGCATGAAAATGCCTGGAAATTTTCATATTCTGTCAATGTCTATATTGTTTCCCTTGGGCTTGTCTAAGTTATTTCATTTATCGTTCATGTGCAAGCGCACCATGCTCACGTAGGATTGAAACCCTTGTGCATCCTTGTCTTTTAGTTTTATGCATCTAGCAAAGTAAGCCTGACAATGACTTGTTTTGAAATTGCAGACTGAGGGAGTAGGAAAACAGCTGCAACTTCTTATACTTATTGATAATATAGTCTGACTTGTTAAACAAAAGAAAAAAAGAATTACACCAATCAATAACATTAATGTTTCTCGTCTTCTTTCCCGCAAGCCTATCTTGTTCACTGCTGCATTGATTGTTTGTAGTTAGTAATCAGTCTCCTATATAATTGAACGCTGGAGCTGAGAGATTTATGCTGTGTGTTAATTGTGGCTTTTTTGTAATCTGGTTCTAAGTTCTTACTTTGATTTACATTTTTCTTCAGTTTACGCAGATGGAAGCATTTGTTTGGACATCCTACAGAATCAGTGGAGTCCTATCTATGATGTGGCAGCCATACTCACATCAATCCAGGTAATAAATTATGTCTCAACTATTTCCTTGTCTTAGTGATATTTTGTCTATAAATAATAATTGAGTAACATTTCTAAGGAATATACTTCCATATAAGTGTGTGATATTTAAATCTCAACCCACAATTTAGAGGTCTTTGTCGCTTGGAATCCATGTTCTTTTGTTAACCTCTCTGCAAACAAAATTTTGGTTGTTTCCATGATCAGACTGCTTGTTGCAGGCTCTGACAATAAAAACATAGTTTAACTTTTTCCTATTCTTCTTGATAATTACTGTTGCACCATGTTGAGTGTCCAACCCTGCTGAATAGTTTCTCTGGCTATGAATGTGTGCATTGCCTCATCGCTTTTAGTTCTATAACCAGGAGGTCAAACACTTCGTTTTCTATCTCCTGGTGGTCAGTCAGTTTTCCAACAGTTCTCTTCGGTATTAACGCATATATTCTTTGGTTGAAATGTCAGATGTTTGAGTTTTTTGGAAGATTGGGTATGGTTTCCCCATCCTTTAAACATGGCTTAGTTTCATTCGTAGGCATTAAACATATGGTTCTGCAGACTACTCCTAATTATGAAGCTACATTATGAAAGTTTACTTGGTTATTTTGTATGAATTTCTGCCAAAATATAGAAATAAACTTATTGAACAAGAATCAAAGCTGAGTGACTTGATTGACACAATAAGAAGTTTGGTGTGTGTTGAAACAGGGATGCCTCCACTGCCCCCCTAAACAATTTTTTTTTTATTTACATAAATATTAAATTGATTTTTATTATTAAAATGTTTGCCCCCACAAGAAAAAAATTTTATATTTACCTCCATATTTGTTACATTTGCTACTAAATTTTTGTTTGTGACTTGATAATTTGATTTACATATTTAAAAAGTTTAATACACTAATTATCGTATAAGAATAAAATTAATTAATTTGAACTAATTAAGTTTTTTCTTAGATATGAACTTATTAATATATTAGTTAAAATAAAATGCCTTCCATGTTATAAATAATGTGTTAATATAATTCCATTCGATCTTGATTTGCATTTGAATTACACATTATCAATCTTTTCCATATTAAGTTCAGTTTTAGCTTTTAAATTATTATTTTTATTTCTATCAGGCCTATCACAGTATGATTAGTATATCCCATGTCTACTTTTTATAAATAATTTGATTAAATAATTAATTTTTTAAAAACAATTAAATAACTAGTTGATTGTGTATGCATAAAAAGTAATATTCTTAGTATATTAAAAATAAATAACAAAAAATAAATATCTTATTTTAATAAAGTCATCGTGAATCAATATTCAAGTCCTAAATTTTTAATATTAATAAATTTCCCTTTTTTTAAAAGAAAAAGAAATAGTTATGAATTTTTGCTTTATTATATTAAAATACTTTCAATATTGCAAAGTTGTAATGGTCTATTTAGAGATTGATTTAACTAAAAGATCTAAATTTACAATCTTAAAATGGAAAACAATTGAAAAAATATGACAAATTTGGTAATTATTAGAAAGAATATTCATAATCATATAATTAGCTTTATGTATAACCACATTTTTGTTGGTGGGATATATATATATTTGTCCCCACTAACAAAAGTTTCTAGATCCATCCCTATGTTTAAATTACCAAGAAGTTCAAGGGTCAAGGTGAAACTAAGCCTTTAACCATTCAAGGTGCATTGTGAAAGTGTCTGCATGTTTCATCTTCAAATCTGCGACGGAACTGGGAAACCTATATATCCTTCAGTAAAATTTGAGGAATTTATCTGCTTATGTAGTGATTCATTCAAGCACCTATACGTGCACCATGAGCATGTATCTGTATTCATATGTGCACACACATTCATGTCGGTACTGTCTCATGCTTTTTACTGAACTGGCTGCAATTTTTTTTAGTGTGTTCCCTACATTTTAGTATTTTTCTATGTAGCGCAAGGACACATGCTGTTCCTTTTACTATTTTAATTGTGATGTTTAGTTACTATTATTCTTGCTTTGTTGTAGTCATTGCTCTGTGACCCAAATCCGAATTCCCCTGCAAATTCAGAAGCTGCTCGAATGTTTAGTGAGAACAAGCGTGAATACAATAGGAGAGTACGTGAAATTGTTGAGCAGAGTTGGACTGCTGATTAGCTTCACTTAGTTTGGCAGCAGAGCTTGAGAAGGTGTCCCCTGCCTTGTTAAAATAACATTGAACTCAAAATTGTGGTTGCCCATGCTGATTGTTATATGTTTGCTTGGCTTATGAGGATGGATGTATGGCCTCCTAATTGCAATGTTTGTTGTACCTGCTTATGTTGTCTTGTGCTTGCAGTTTCTTCTTCTATAAAAAGGGCGATAGAAATTCTCCTTTATCATCGATTTTGTCTGGGTTGAGTAGATAGCAAATTGCATGTTATCATTAGTTTAACCTGGAGCTGTTCCCAAGTCCTAATTACGCTAAGAGGCCCTATAACTGAAGCAAGCGTATCAAACGAAAAAACATTATTAATGAATATTAAATTAGTGTATTCTGGTCTGAATTGTTTCTCTTGATCAAGTTCACGTCTTCTATTCAACAGCACAGTTATATAATGCGTATTAAGCTGGTCAGATATGCTTATTAGTCGGGGTCTGTTCTAGTATTTGGAGATCAAACGAAAGTATATCTCGAGAATCGAGATAATCTGCGAGTCTGCACTTCAGGCATTTGCCTCCATTAAGCCTCTGTACCAGTGCTTGGATGTCTTGCTCAGCTAAATGCTGGAATTACCGGTGTTTTATAACCATTCAAGGCGAATTGTGCAACTCCTCAGCTGCGCGAAACTTCTTTTTTAAAACTTAATTTTTTGCATTAAATGGCTTCTTCAGGGAATGTAATATTCAAGAGCAACGGTTCATCCGACTCGCGAGTTAACAGTTTTTGGTTCTATGGAAGTACCCGCTGGCAGCGTGGAGGTGACATGAAGCTCCTTGCCCGTTGTGTGAAAAAATCCATCCATCCAATAAGAAAGATTCTCCGATCCAACAACTTGCGGGAACTTTGCCCATTGAGCGGGGTCCCATTACTTTCCTCAATTTTCAGCTTGCCTTTTTGGTTTGCTTGATGAAAGAACAATTAAAAAATGAAGGCACTGAAATTGTTGATGGGATATCATTTTCTTTTCTAGTTTTAAAAATTAAAATTCATATTTTTAATTTTTAAAATATATCTTGATAAATATAAAATATTTGAAAGTGTTTATAACAATAATTTTTAGTGTTTATATTTTTTAAAATTCAAAATAAAATAAAATAATATAAAATCACAACGATATCAAATAGGGTGTGTTGAATTTCGAGAATTAAAAATTTTTTATAGACTTTAAAAATTTGAAGGTATTCATTAATGACAACTTTTAAAATTTTCAAAAAAAATTATTTAAATCATGAGGTATTTAATAAAGGCTTTTAAAAAGTCAAGTATATTAAATTATAACTTTTATTAAATCCATAAAAGTTTAGCCATATTCAAAAAATTATTGACTTTTAAAAGTAATAGACTTTTGTAGATTTTAGATGACTTTTTAGTATAAAACATCTAAAAGATTCTTTTTCACAATTTCATAAAATTTCTCAAGACTTTTATAGACTTTGAAAATAAAATCTTTGAAAATCCTTCATAAATTTCTAAACTTCACAAAAATCATTAAAAAAATCTATAAACTTTATAAAAGTTATTTACTTAAAAAAGTCTATAAAAATATCAATTGAATACACTTTTCTATTTCACTCTTCATTAAATCAAGTAACATGAAAACAAATCAATAAGCTATTATTGACATTACTGCTATTAATAATATCTATCATAAGCATTGCTTTCAAATCTAGATTGATTGATTTAGGTTAATTTTTAAAAACAAAATAAATAAGATTTGGTTAAATTTTGACTCATTCAATTAAAATTTATCAAATTTAATTTGAATTAAATTAATTCTCTTTAATTTTTTAATTTTTATATATTTATTTTTTAAATTTAAAAATATGTTTATTAAATTATCATTATAATAATACGATGATAACTTTTATTTTTATATTTTAAATAAATATATCATTATTTTCAGTTCTACTTTAACTACTTTTTCATAATATAATTTTATGAGTTTTAAATATAGTAAATTATTATAAAGAAATATTGAAAATATGATTTATTAAAAATTATTATGTTGATGTTAAATTGATGATGTTTTGATTTTTTTTTAATAATATATAATCTTTACATGTAATAAAATAAAATTTATTATTTTTAAATAATTGAAATAGAAGTTTCATACTTTCTAATTATCACATATAAATAAAATTTTTAGTTAAAAATTTTTTTAATATAAAATATTTTATATTTATTATTATTAAATAATTCATTTATATAATATTAAATTATTATTTTATTATTCGATTCTAACCCGTAATTCCCTGTGTCAATCGGATCGAAGTCTGAATTGAATTTTAAAACCTTGATTAAGAGTTCGATTATAGATAATAGTCGAATGAACTTTCCTTTGTTCAAACTGTGGCGCACAGATTCTATAACATCACGCGAATTTCAGATTCTTTCTAGATAGTTCATTGGAGATTTCTTAGATTGAACTCTGAAGCTGCAAAAATCAAATTCTTACAAGATAGTCCATTAGAAACTTCTTAGATTGTAACTGTGGAGCTCCTCAAGTATAAAATGAAATTGCTAACCAAAAACTAGATCAATAGGATTTTCTGGCTACCATTTAAAATACATACCTACCCAGAGCACCACGAGCTTCCTAGGCTACATGGATCGATGTTGAGCGCATCGATTTTGTTAAATAATCGATTTTTTTTTACATCGTCCGCTTTTCTTTCTTCATGATGATAATCTTCGGAACTTTGAACAACATTCACTCATTTTGACCTTTTCCTAAAAGTCTACCAATGTATTAGTCTCTCTCTATGGTTTTGAATTGAGTCTCACGTCTCTTAATACTTTCGTCCCTTAAAAAAATAGATCCTCCAGCTTCGTTAACCCACAGATATTTTCACGTTTTACAATTTTCAAATTACACACAATTCTATATCTTGTGAGGCAGCTTCTTAAAGATGAGCATCTGTTACTTCATTCACTGATCTAGGCAAGCCATACAGAATTGGTCAATACAAGCCACAACTAATGCCATAGCAGGTTTCCATAATTTCCAAGGCCCACAGCTGCAAATTTCCACCACAAGATGAGGAAAACCCACAATCTCATCAAAATTCCTAGAATGATTCCTATCAACAAGTTTGATACAAAACAGTTGGGAGGAAATAAAAGATATGCACCAATGTTTCTAGGCCTCCTCACAATGTGCACTACCTGCTCCATTCATAGTCTCCTCCAGACCTTGGATTTGCATTGTTCATACGGCTAATGTCATCTGGTTTAACAGAATTTGCAAAGGCATTCCAACCTATCAGGTATGGCAAGACATACTGCAGAAAGCAAGAGATGAGATGAATGGATTAGAAAAAGCTACATACCTACCAATAAGAGTCAACTCAGTAAACATGCAGGTAACTGCAGTTGGAGCCGGAGAGTTAAAGGGTTCAACACCCAAAAATGATTTTATATATATATATATATATTCTGAGAAAGCAATATTTGTTGAATGCATGTAAGAAACTCGGTTTCTAAGACCATCCCAAAAGCAACACATTAGGCACCCTAAACCTTCTAAGACTGCATTGTTGCTTAGACAATCAATGTTTAGTTTTTTTTTTTATATCTTTTCCCTTTTCTTTTTACTTTCACTGGAAGATAAAATATCTTTTAATTTAGTCCAAACAGCTCGTCAATATTTTGAATGACCAGTGTACAACAACGACTGCTTTTATTTTGTGTGTTCTTCTGTTTCTT
Source organism: Omphalea diandra (assembly GCA_949677035.1). Lineage (NCBI taxonomy): Eukaryota > Viridiplantae > Streptophyta > Magnoliopsida > Malpighiales > Euphorbiaceae > Omphalea > Omphalea diandra. Next base: position 26,314 of record CATIWR010275671.1, read on the forward strand.
TATTGACTACTAAAGACACTACTGGACACTGGTGCAACAGCTCAATTGAAACAGTTAATTCTCTTGTTCTAAGGATCATGTTAACATAGGTGTCAAACCAAACTTTGCAATTGCAGATGTGTCCATGTATAACAAGAAAGAGAGAATTGTAACATACGTTAAAAGCTGAGATGAGGACAGTGTATTCTGCTCTGGTAACAGGAATGTAAATGCTTTCATCCAGATTAAGAAGTTTGTTTTGAACACCTTCAAGAATGCCACAGAGAAACCAAAAACAAAAGTTTAGATGAGTAAAAGTAATCACCTTCGAAAATTCAATAAGCAACACATAACATACCTGATCCTAATTGTCTGATTACCGTTTGCACTGAAGTATCTATGACATTTTGCAACACGTTTATTATTATTATTATCTTCTTTTTGTTTATGTTTGCATGTGTTTTGTGCCAAAGTGTTGATGGTATTTTACATCAGAAACTTTTATTGGGATTTCTTTAACCAGTGGGATTCCAGAATCTTTCTGTACTAACATAAAATATCTTGTCCTACCGTATAATCAGCTTTATGTCTCTTTTATTTTCAACTTTCTTTTCCCTCAGCTTTATGTCTCTCTTAGTTTCAACTTTCTTTTCCTTCTAAATAGAAAACTACCTCCGCCAAAATAATGCAAATGATTTCGAAAAATAAGAAGCATTCAAACACGATATAATTGGAAAAAACATTAAGAGAGATAAACAATTCAAACTAAATAAAACACCACAGTAATTTGCATTCCGAGTTTCAACTAAAATGCCCATCTGCATTGAATATTACTCTATTAATTAACATGCCAGTATTTCAAGATCTCAGGACACTAATGCAGAAATTGCTGTATCACATTCACATCTGGATCCAAATAAAACATGTTTAGTATTCACTTAAAAGAATGCAGAGGCAAAGAGTATTACTTAGATTAAAGAAGTAGCCAGAACCGTCTGGAAGTGGCTCTACCTTCAACACCTTCCTGACCTTGCCTTCATCACTGCAAACTTCCAGCAATTTTGTTAGAATTGGGTTGTTCATTGGAACACAAGAATAATAGAGGTGACAACCATATTTATTTTTCTCCATGGTAAGTATGACTAGAAGTGAATCAGTATTTCCTTCACAAGTACACATATAACAGGCATGCATGATTGACATATTGAGCAGATGACTCAATATGAAAAGTTTTCAGGAAATATTTTGACATATTACACAAAAATTTTCAGGCTTTCATGTCATAAAAAAACTACAAGATGAGCAGATGGCTGAACACGAGTACATCAGTCATGAGCAAGAAATGCATCTATGAAAAGCAAAGGACAATCATTTCAAAATATAGTCCTTGTAATTGTCATAGTGGAAACAAATGATTGATAAACAAGTAAACAAACGGAAGAAAAATTCAAAAGCAACTTCAATGTCACATCCAACATCCAAGTTCAAATTTGGTAGATGAAAAATTGTATAATACCTTCTTCCCTTATTAGGATCATGGAAAAATTCACATGAATCTCTTGCACCAAGGCTGACTATAGTTCCAATTTCTGTCACTGATAAAGAGAACACCTGTGGACAAGCAAGAAAAAAAATCAAACGGTAAGTTGTTCACACACAAATCGAAAGATAAGATAATCATTTGCATGTCAAAGTCAATACTAATAATAATAAATAATAACAACAACTACAACAACTATTAAATCATATCTCTATGGTGAAAGATATTTCAACAAATTTTTGAACAAAAACTTTCATAGTTTTAGCTGGCATGACCACAAAGTATTTTCAGTAAAACTTGACAGGAAACTCTATGTGGAAATAAATCATTTCAAACAAAAAAGTCTACATTTTGAAAAAGAATTCTAAAGCGTATTATAGTTTATTATATTTGCAACATTATAAAACCAAAACAGTGAAATTAGAACCAGAGAATTCCATAATCATTTCAACAAAACTTACAAAATCAACTCTTTTATTAGGAATTTCATAACACATTGGAAATAGAAACAACCCCTTATAATCCCATACTGCAAACATTACCTGCTTTCTCCCCCAGTCATACTGCCGTACACCTGCAGCAGGCGCAAATTGTAATAGCACAAAACCTTCCCTAGCCACTTTAAACGCCCCAGACTGCATATCACACCAAAAATAAAATAGTCCTAAGCAAAAAACAACACACTACCATAACAAAGCAAGACAGAGCACAAACTCACATCTAATGCCGCAAACTCAGGCGCTCGAGGCTCCACAGTAAGAGCAGCCTTCCCTTTATATATTGAATGGTTCACAAACACTCTAGGCGGCATTTCTACTACTGCACAATATATAATACCAAATAAATAAACACAAAGGGCATAAATTTTTTTATATTATGAGTAGGGCATAAATTTTTTTATATTATGAGTTGCGAAAGCGAAAAGAGTCACACAAAGTTACCTAGGGGTCGCGACTGCGGTCCGAAGGAAGTGTCTGCGGAAGGGCGTGAGGCGCTTATATACTCCGATTGACGGCATTTGACGGCAAGATTTGCCTTGGAGGAGGGTCTGGTTTGAGAGATAGTGAGGATTTTAGGGTTGAACACGGCGGCGGAGAGTGGAGAGGAGAGCGAATGGTGAGCGAGAATTTTAGGGTTTTGGGGTGTCAGCTTAGGAGATAGCAAGTTTAGCTGCTCCATTTTTAGTTCTTTTGCCTTGCTCTCTTCCACTTTCTTTACTTTCCAGCTGTATATTATCGAGAATTTGAAACGCAATGTTTAGTGCCGTTTTATGGAGTCGGTTGCCCGCCATCCGAATCCGATGCCGTTGAATTAATTCGAAACTCAATGTTTATTCTGATTTTTTATCAAACAAATTACTTTGCTTTTATTCTCTATCTTTTAGAGTAATGAGATATTTTCATTTTGTATATTTTCGCCAGATATATTATTATCATATAATACAAATTAATACTCATATAATATATCAAAATAAATTTAAGATACAATACCTGATAATTAATATATGTTATTCGATAGTATTGTAATCAAGTTGGGTTGGTATTATAATGCTCAATTTTAATTTTATTTGATTTTGAGTCTGAGTTTAAAATTGAGTTTTAATTTATTGTTCAAGATTGATTTGTTGATTCTTTTTTTATTGAGTTTACAAGCTTATTTGACTAATAAAAATTACATAATTGTATTACTAATTTTATTCTATCATTCTATTTCTACCTAGTAATATATAATAATCTTAAATTTATAAATTTTAAATTTTGTTTTCTATTTAATATATTTTTGTTATGTAATTATTCATTTTAATTTTAAATAATAATTTTTTTAAAAAATAATTATTTCAAAATTTTATTTTGAGCTTTCAGTTGTTTTCAAGCAAAATTTAAAAATATTTTGAAATTATTCATGAAAATACATTGAGCATAAATTTAAGTTTGAGTTTAATTAATTTACTTAATGAATAAACTTGAATGAGTTTTTTAATAAGTCAAACTGATAATCATTAGTAACTTTAATTATCTTATAGCCCTACTATTAAACAAGAAGGAATTAAACTTTCTGTGGAACTTTCTGAAGAAAATATGATTTTTCATTCATAAATTTGATAAAATTGTGACTTTATATATATAACTTTAAAATGTTGAACAACAAATTACGATTATTTTTTCACTTTTATAGCAAAATTAACCCACTTAGTAACTTCAAACAAAATATATATATAGACATACACTCACACACAAACACACAAATTTTTATAAGCACATGCATTTAAATTTTTTATTATTTTTATTTAAAATTTTTAAGTATTTATATATAATAAATTTTGTCAAATATATCAAAATATAAAAGAAAAAAATGAAGTAGATAAAACCTCATAATATTTGACATAAGATATTTTGTTAAAATAGAGAACCAAAACACAAATTATAAAAGTAGAAAGGGTAACGCAAAATTGACCAATAACTATAGTTTTTTCATCAAATTTATACTTTATATAGAGCATATGTTCATAAATATGTAATGAATGTCTTTAATTTTCAAATGAACTAAAAAATCAATATTTTTTATATTCATATTGAACATTAAAGTGTAAAAAATAAAATAATTTATGATATAATTGATAAATAAATGTATTTACTATTAATATAATATTTTAAACATTGTAACTCGCAAGTAAGTTTTAAATAGTGATCATTAGTTACATTTTGGAGGTTTAAAAAATTTATGACATAATTTGTAGTTATATTTTTAGAGAATAAAACAATTTATGATATAATTTGCAACATAATTTATGAATGAATTTAATTGTCAATGATGAGTAATATTTATATTTATATTTATATTTAAATATAATAACTGACAATTATTAAAATATTATATTCACAATTAAAATTGAGGCTCTTAATTTAATGTGTTAAAATAATTTATTAATAATTATTTTAAAAAAATTAATATTAATTGAAGTTTAAAAATCATATTGAGTTTAGTTGAATCTTAAATCTTGAAGCTCAATAACTAATTTTTCTACTGGATTAGCTACGGAAGTCTTGTGAAATTTGATTTCTCCAATTAGTAATCTAATAATATATGAAACATATATAATTTATTTAGATATGTGGCAAATTATGTAGCTTTTAAATTTTACAGGAGATTCAAAATAGTAAATTCATATTACCTATGAGAACATAATTCTTACCACACATTTGATTCATATTTTCAAAATATAAGATATCAAATAAGTGTCTTATAATTAAATTATCATCATCACTTACTTCACTTACTTTTTCAACGCTAGTTTTTCTCAAAAAACTAACCATATATTTGTTGTCTCTAATAATGTGACAATGCTCTTTATTGCGAATGACGCATAAATATTTGATTAAATAAAATTTGCCTCCTTTTATCAATCTTCAAAATTATGCAATCATATTTTTTCAGAACGACATGAATATAGTTTATCTATAATAAAGTAATGTAGAAAATTAATATAGGGTAAAATAATAAATATAAGTGTGATAATTATTTCTCTATTTTTATAGCAAAAAACATAGTTTTGTTCATTCCCATCAAAGAGAACTATCTCACTGCAATTGAAACTCTAATTTTTGAAATCAATATCTTATAATCTCAACACCCTTATTTTGATTATTTAGTCATCTTTACCTAAATTTAAATTTTCAATTAAAGAATTCTATTGTCCTTTTTTTTTATTAGTCATATCCTATTAAGAACTTAAAAAATAAATAAAACAAGTTACAACTTTTTATTCATTATGGATATGGAAACCCCACAAAAATGAATAGACAAAATATCATGTTATTCAACATAAGATATGTAGAGATAATAGAGTTTGAAATCACAAAATTGTGAAATAGAAAGGGAGAACAATATAAGAAAGGTGACTATAGTTTCTTTCTTCAAATATATATTATATATAAAGTTTCTATTCATAAATATGTTATAAATGCCATTAAATTTTAAAACTGACTAAAGACTCAATATGTACCATGTTCACATTGAGCATTACAGTGTAATGGTACAAACAATTTATGACATTATTTGTAAATAGATGTATTTGGCAATAATGAGGTACCTTAAACATTGTAACAATCAACATTAAATTTGGCATTAAATGATCAAAAACTTAAATTGTGATAACACACATATTTTCCTTTGACTATATATATATATATATTCTTTAATATATGTCATTTTAAAAATAATTTTTGTTTTTTAATATATGATGTTTTACAGTTATTTATAAATATAAATTAATTTTTTTCAACACCATATTTTTTCTCTTTCATAATAATTATTTTTTTTTTACAGGTGCACAAAATTTATGGAGATAATTAGTTAATAATAACATATTCTTTTACGTATTTAATAACACCTATTAAATATAATTCTTAATATATATATATATATAAATAACATATATTAAAAACCAAATGAAATAATGCAAATCTTTTCTATATATATATATATATATATATATATATAGAGAGAGAGAGAGAGAGAGAGAGAGATGTGTATTCATTACTGCCTTGGATTAAAATCTTTGAGTATCTTAGCTACATCCACATATATTAATATTCGTCGTTATGACTTACTCCTTTAACAATTATTTTCTTCAAAAATTTGACTGTATATTTGTTATCCCAAAAATATAATAATATTTCTTGTTGAGTATACACTAAAATGTTTGATGAAATAAATTTCTCTTTCTAGTAACAATCTTTGAAATTGAACTGTCACAATTTTTTAAAAGTTGGCGTAAATATAGTTTGTCTATATTAAAATTAGAAAGAAAATAAATATACAATTAAATATTAAATAAAAGTGTAAAGCTAATTTTCTTACTTTTATAATTAAAAATATAGTTTTATTACCTTTTTATCAAGAAAAATCATCTCCATAGTATTGAAACTTCGATTTTGAATTGATGTCCCACAATCTTGATATCCTCATTTTGATTATCTAATTATCCTTGTCATTATTTAAATTCTTGATAAAAAAATATTTTTGATCTTTCTTGACAAGCAATCTCTTATGAAGAATGAAAATAAATTAGTAAAATAAGTAATTGATTTTAACTCATTATAAATATGGAAGTCAAAATAATAAGCAGAGGTGTTCGGTATAAATTGGAGAACCAAAACACAAATTGTAAAATAGAAATGATGGAATATAAAAGATAAGTGACTATAGTTTTCTTCCTAAAATTTATACTATATATAAAGTTTGTGTTATTGAACATTAAAGTGTAAAGAATAGAATAACTTATCTCATAATTTATAAATGAATTTATTTGATATTAATGTGGTATTTTAAATATTGTAACTGTTAATAAATTTTAAATAATGTGTCATTAATTATATTTTTGAAGATTATATATAGAGTAAGTGTTCACATGGAGTATTAAAGTATATAAAATATAATAATTTATGACATAATTTATAAATAAATGTAGTATTTTAAATATTGTAACTATTAATAATTTTAAATAGTAGTCATTAATTATATGTTAGAGGTTATATATATAATATGTGTTCACATTGAGTATTAAAGTGTGGAGAATATAATAATTTATGACATAATTTATAAATAAATTTATTTAGTCTTAATGTGGTATTTTAAATGTTTTACTATCAATAATGTGGAACTTATTATATTATAACTATTAATATGATATTTGAATATTAATTATATTTTTTTAAAAAAGACTATGCCATTTGCTAATCTCCTAAAAAATTATATGTAAAATTTTGAGAGTATTTGACTTGTTTTATATATATATATATATATATATATATATATATATATATATATATATATATATATATATATATATATATATATA
>CATIWR010275700.1:0-16627 GCA_949677035.1 Omphalea diandra
CATGATGATAAAGTAAGATTTTCATCTTGTTATGCAACTATGGCATGATTCATGCAAGTGGACCTAGTATTTATGCATATTTTCCTTATATGGCAGCCTGAGCTTGCTATACTCTCACAGCAATAACTCTAGATATACTCATCCAAATTACTTGATTCTTTTTTTAAATAAACTGGACACATAATGGTACAACATATTCAAATTTTAAGCCAACATCAGACACATAGAAAATGTGGTGAATTTTTGAATTTTGCCTTATTGCAATGTCTTCTTAGTCTGAGTAGGTCTTACATTCTTGGGTGTATCTCAAATTGTACCAATTCAGTTGTAATAATAATCTACCACTAGTTAAAAAACATATAAAGGAACATTTTTCATGTTTTACTCATTGTCTAATTCAATCTATAAAGTCACCAAAACAAAGAACTGAATCTAAAAGTGAGCAGGTTTGTAACATATTGACAAACAGTCATGATGAAAGGACAATATCTCAACAACCATGCTAGATTTGGAAACAATATTTCACAGGCATATATATCAGACATAAATATACAACTTTCAAGTTTGGACTATCATCAAATTCTAAATCTATGGCCATCAAATTCTTAGAAAATAGAATTAAAAGAAATGTGAGGTTTCATCCCGGTACATAGTCTATCCCAATCAATGAGCCATATCTCTTTCCACACAGAAAATAAATCAAAACTAATTTACAGGTATTGATAAAAGACATAACCTTAAAAATTTCATGTAAACTTATCTCACGGTTTTCCTCTTAATTCTGACCCAATTATCAGATGTAAACTTATTATAATAATATAAAATCATGGTGCTTTATTTCCATTAGTTAGAAGTTTACATTTCCTCTTTTAGTCCATCTTCTTCAATCCTTTAGCACCTCCATCCATCTCTCAATCCCTAAATGCTCCTTGTACTCTTAAATAAGCTCTATAACACCATTATTTATGATGTTATAACATGCACACAACATAAGACAATTTGCCATGCAACTATACAAACACTACATATATGTTCAAGTGTCCCAATTGTAACAGTGCAAGTGTCATTGTCATGCTTTTACAAATCGCATGACTAAATGATTATTTATCTAATGCATAAGTTCATATGGGATTTCATATCATTTATTCAATGAATATGTTCATATGATAATGCTAATGGATGTGGATAGGGATGTTACATAAATTATAATGTGAATTATGCTTATTTGTTTTGCTTATCTCCTATTTCTTTTACTTACTAACTTATGTATTTTTGTGGTATAGGTGCTTTGTTTGATCTAGACCATAAATTTGATATTGATAACATCCTATGAGATTAAGGATGATCATTTAATGTGGTATATGGATGAGATACATGATAACCCTATGCCATGTCACATGACTCTTGCTTTTTTTTTTTAATGATTATGTATATGTGATGAGATGCATAGATAACCCTATGCTATGATGGACTAATTAATAACATGGTTAAAATGTTAAGGGTGAACCAAAGATGCTTGAAAGTTAGATCCCAATATTTAAGCAGTTTGAGGATATCTAACCTCTTCCTTAATTTGTACCCAATTTTTAAATTCAATCTTTGATGGGGTAAAGACAAAATGGGCCTTTTAAATGACTTAGCTTAGGCTCAGATTTTGCCTTCCCCAAATTCTTATCCTAACCAAGTCGGGTGGCAGCTCCACAATTTCTAAAGGTGATACTAATGTATTGTCCCATTTTTAGTCCTTTGATGACCACCTATAACATATAAGGGTTTTGAACTTGTGCTAGGCCTAAAGGATCACTCATTGATTCAAACACGCGCCACATTTTGAGGTTTTTACCACTATAAAGACGCTCATCCTCTTGACCCCCTATTGATCAATAAAAGGATAAAGTCACAAGTAAGATTCTACTTATTTGAGTGCAACCCTGAAACATGATCTATCGATGCCTACAGTGGCAACTCCCCTGGGGAATTATGAAATTGATTTTATGTTTAATCTCTGCTTCGCTTTTAACACTTTAAACTTGTCATTAACTAGTCCATTGCATTCATGTAGTCTCCATGCTTCACCACACGCACTATGTCTGCCTTATGATAAGCCTATGACTCTCCAAGCTCGAGTAGGAGATTGTAAGGATGCTTCATCACTCATAAGTCTAGCACCTTCGAGTATATAATGGAGATCACAATAATTGCCCCCCAAAATTTATGGGAGCCATCAATTATAATAACCCTTTCATGTTAGGTGCATATAAGAGCTAATAATACCTTGGAATAGTGCACCCCCTTTGTTTGCACTTTTCCTAAAGGGAGAGTTAGAGTTCTTAAAAAACAAGGTTAAACACCCTAATGTAAAGCATAATTGTACCACATTCCCCATAATGTAATTATCCTCGCATGTAAATACTTATTTTCCATCTCTCTTTTTGTAAAGGATTTCTATGTAAATATCCCTTTCATTTCATTAAGGGGATTCTTTCGAATTCCATATATATGCCTTTCTAATTAATGTAAAGAGGTTCCTTTTTTGGTTAGCTCCTTTGTGTGCGTGTTCTTTAAGACTTTGACCCTTTTCAGTCTAAGGCAACCATATATGTTCTCTACCCCCTTATTGGTAGAAGAATAAGACCTTTTAAGGAAACAACCACTAGACTTCGTATATGGGAGGAATAAGGTTGGAAGGATCTTTTGCCAATTATATATGCTACCACACATATGATACATATATGCATCATATTAATATTCCCAATTTTGCAAACATCATAGCTCCATCTAAACCCTCATAGAAGAGAGTGGGCAATCAACTTGCTAGGAAAAGTAAGATGCCAAGTTCAAGCTAAAGAATTGATATAGTCATGGAGCTAACCATAACATGAAAAGCTTTGGATAAGACGATGGATGACTTTAATTGTAATATGGAAGAAAGGATTGGCAAGGAGGTGAACAAGCATGTTAATGAGATTTTTAAGAAAGGGACACCTCTACTCACAAGAATTATAAAAGGAAAGCACCGATAGAGCTACCTCAGCCTATAGTGATTGATGATGATCTATTTGGGATATAAAAGTATCATGGAAGGAAGCTCGCTAATGAAGTAGGGAGCACCACTACTATCTTGGATAAACCTATGGAATGTTAGAAGGAGAGCACTCGATTCGATGATTTTTCCAAACAGCTAGAGAAGATTCAAAAGGCCTTAGGTACTAAAGGCTTTTAGAGGGGAACCGATATTAAGGAATTGCTAACTCATAAACCTAAGAAGCTACCAACTAATTTTTGCATGCCTGAGCTCCCTAAGTTAATGGGATCTATAATCCTAAGAACCATATTTGTTCATATACGTTAGTCACAAAGTTGTTTGAGGTTTTGATAGATACTATGTTAGAGCTTTTTGAGTTGTCATTGGAAGGTTTGTGAAGGCATGGTACTTTAATTAACAAAAGACTATTAAGAAAGACTAAAAGGAACTGATGGAAGCTTTTGAGAAGTAATATGATTGCAATTTAGAGTTAGAAGTCACGTTACAAAATTTAGAGTCCTTGAAGTAGAAGACTAATGAGAGCTTTAGTGATTATATTAAAAGGTGGAAGAAGATGACTTCAAAATTAACTATAAGAACCATTGAGAGAGAACAAGTTTGGATGATCATCAAAAGGGCATTACCTAGTATTAGTATCAAAATTTAGGGGATGTTGGTTAGGAATTTTAAGTACCTTTGAGAGCTAGTTTGCAAGCTGAGGAATTGGAATATAAGTCAAGAAGGCAATATGGGGGAAGAAGAAGTGCTCCATCATAACCTCAAGTTGAAAAGGGCAAAACAACTAATGTAATAGTTCATAGAGTTGGACATGCCCCTTTCCATGGCATTTAAAAGATTACAAAGAAGGGAGTATTGAAGCTCATAGCACCGAGGCTGCCTCCCAATTCACTACCTGGAGGATATATTGCTAATGCTTATTGTGCCTTCCATTAAAGAGCAGGACATAATACCGATGACTACTACAAGTTGAGACATGAGACTCAAGACCTTATTTACAATAAGACAATTGTGCCACCAAACTCAGGGGGATTGAGTGTAAGAGGAAACCCTTTTCCAAACTATTGTAATGTTCCTTCTCCTAATCAAAGAATATTATGATAGATTATGGGGGTGCTTGAAGAGGTTGTTATGGTTGCCTTTGAAGAAGTACCAAAAGATCTTATTGTCATGGTTCATACTATTAACCTATGGGAAAGTTTAGATGTAGAAATACATAAGGCGAGAATGAAAAGGATAATCAAGTTATGGAAGGAAAATGATGAAGAAAATGAAAAGGGGTAAGTGAACCACATAACTCAAAGTGGGAAATATTACCTCGATAGGGAGGCTCATAAGAATCGAGGGTTGAGAAGAAGTCAGACTAATTCATTATGAAAAAAAGGAGAATGATAACCCTATTATAAAATAGCTAAAGAAGATGCCTACCTAGATCAATGTGTAGGAATTGCTCATTAGTTTTCAAGAGCATAAGAAAGTTATGGTTGAAGCCCTGTCTAGCCTGATCAATTCTAGTGAAGCCACTCTAAAAGATATTATTACCTTGGTCACCCATAAGGGAAAATTCACCTTTTCATATGAGGACTTGCCATTAGAAGAAGGGATTATAATCTGGCTCTATTCATCAAGGCTAAGGTGAAAGGGAAGCGCACTCCATGTGTGATGGTTGATGAGGGGTCTAAGATTAACGTTTGCCCCTTAAAGTTGCTATACAAATTAAGATTGCTTGAAAAGGATTTGAAAGCTTTTGATAGTATCATCTAGGCCAACGATGATAGTAGAACGCTAGCTTCAGGTGTTCAAAACTGTATTGAGAATGGGCATCATAAAGGCAATAGTGGAGTCTAAGGTCTTGGACATTCTTATCACTTTCTCACTTTTGTTAAGAAGGTTATGGTATCATCCACTGGGTATGGTACTTTCCACTGTTCATCAAAAAGTTAAGATTCCTTATAAAAGTGAAATTGTGTCAATGCTAAACATGGTTGTTTCACACATTAGAGGGTTATAGGTTACTGGAGTCACCAATTTATGGGTCGATCTGAAGGTGATGAGTGTTATAAAGAACATGAACTTTTCCCAATTAAAGGTTAGGGAAAAATTTTATTAGTATACTAGAGTTTTTAGAGATTCTAATACAAACTACAAGGAAAGGACTAGACTACCGTGGTGAAAGGTCAAAAGCAGAGGTAAACGATCTTTGTGGACTGTTGTCTGATTTCTTTGTCAAGGAAGGGGAAGTCACTAAAAAGGGTGAACAAGATGCAATTTAGGATGGGAAGTCAACTAGAGATGGCATAAATGAGCTTGAGAAAGCCTTTTTCCATATGGATGTCAGTAAACTAAGCTATTAGAATTATCAGGATTCATTAGAAGAGAAGCATGAGAAAAGGAAAAAAAAGAAGAAAGGTAAATAGGTTGCAAAAATAGAAGATAGCCAAGAGTTAGGTCAATCTATAATATTGTATGGGCCTCAAACTACTTAGCCTTGGAATGATAAAAAGAAGCTCTCAGAGAAAGACGAAGAGCGATACTCCCTAAAATAATGCTTTTAGGCTATAAGTGTTGATTTCATGCAAAAGAGGTTTAGGATTGATAATCTAGGTGCTCAGACCCAGAATGAGGATATACTGATTTGTGCAAGTTCATAGAAAATACACTGGATTAACTTTGATAGATATCAAAGATATGATTATGAATTCCATTGAGGACATTGGCAATGGTAAAGAGGCACAAGATCAAGCTGAGTTAGAAGGTGTGGTCCTTTGGAAGAGGTTTATGAAGATTGAGCTGAGGGATAACCAGATTAGACATGATTTTGAAGAGGTAGTGAAGGTTATGGCTAACACAGAAAAAAAAAATAAAGGGATTTTGAATAGGGTAATGATCTCAATGCTACAAGTGGTGAAAAGGGAAAGGATGAATAAGAGAAGGTTCTACAGAAGAAGCTCTTGCCAACTTGCTGGAATAATCTATTTTTCTTAATACTACTGATATTTTGGTTTCTAGCCTTGAAGATAATGGATGTATTTCTTTCTATGTTTAAGGCAATGAATGATGTATTTGCTTATTTGTATGATGTGTTTCCTAATGGTAGTGTGCATAAAATACATCATTTATGAGCATATTTAACATTAATTCATTCCATACCACTACATTTAATCTTGCCATACAAAAAAATAAAAAAATCTTACTCATTACTAGTGATGTCACATTGGAGGAGTAGAATTGCAAAATATTAAATGTCACATTGGTAATGTCACATTGGTCTTTGTTTAGACATATGAGGATATGTTAAAGGTTGACAGATGAATTGCAAAATATTAAATGTTGACCGACCACATATAAGGCTAGTAAAATAGAAGCTCTAAACAATGAGACCAAAATGGGCTTATTTGGTTAAAGAAGAAGTGATGAAGCAACTAAATGCTAAATTTCTAGAAATAGTGGACTAGTTGAAATGGTTAGCCAATATAGTGCAAGTGCCAAAGAAGGGAAAGTAAGGATATGTGTATATTATAGGGATTTGAATAAGGCTTGCCTGAAAGATGACTTCTCATCACTTTATATTAATGTCTTGGTAGATAGTGCTGCAACATGCATTATGTACTCATTTATGGATGGCTTCTTTATTTATAATGAGATCTTCATGGCTATCATAGACCAGGTGAAAACGGCTTTCATCACAAAATGAGGGACATATTACTATAAGGTAATACCGTTTGGGTTAAAGAATGCAAGGGCCACACACCAATGGATAACGATGACTTTGTTTAATGACTTAATCCATAAAAGAGGTAGAGGTATACATGGATCACATGATGGTAAAGTCTGAAACAAAAGAAGGATATTTTAAGCCCCTGGAGAAGTTTTTAAAGAGGATCAACGAGTATAACTTAAGGTTGAATCCTAAAAAGTGTGTGTTCGGAGTGACCTCTAGCAAGTTATTAGGACATGCCATAAGTGAGAAAGGCATCAAAGTGGATCCAGACAAGGTGAAGGCTATTCAAGACATGCCTATGGCTAAGATAAAGAAGGAATTTCGAGGCTTCCTAGGTCGCTTGTAATAAGTTAATAGGCTCATAGCAAGACTTACCCCTATCTGTGAACTAATATTCAAATTATTAAGAGAAGACCAATCGATGAAGTGGAATGAATAATGCCATAAAGCCTTTGAGAGGACAAAGGAGTATTTGACCAACCCGTCAGTGTTAAAACTCCCTAAACCTATATGGTATCTAAATGTAGAGGAAAATGTCATAAGCATGATGTAGCTCAAGAAGATGAGATGGGGAACGAACATGTCATGTATTACCTTAGAAAGAAGCTGTTGCCCTGTGAAGAGAAGTATAATTAGGCTGATAGGACTTGTTTAACACTAACGTGGGCTATACAGAAGTTAAGACATTATTTCCAATCACACACTATAGAGGTGGTCTTGAAGCTGGACCCTATCAAATACTTGTAGAAGACCCTTACTTTGATTAGAAGATTAACTAAATGGTTGGTATGGCTGATCAAGTTCGATATCAATTATGTGACTAGGAAGGTGATTAAAGGATGAGCAATTATAAAATATTTGGCATAATAACTCTTGAAGAGGGAGAAGCAAAACTTCTTTAGGTTTCTAACGAAGGATTAGGCGAAATCAACTGATGCGTTGGAGAATGTATTTTGATAGGGTGGTAAACAAAAAAGGTGTAGGTGTAGGAGTAATTTTGATCTCGCTAGAAGGAAAACTCTTCTCCGTAGCTAAGAAGTTGGATTTCAAGGTGACCAACAACATGGCTGAATATAAAGCTTATGAACTTAGACTATAACTTTTGATGCAAATGAAGGTTAAGACAACTAAAGTGTTAGGAGATTCATTGTTGGTTATCTTTCAGGTGATAGATAGTGAGATTTAAAGAAAGAACAGTTAAGTTCATACCTGGAGCATTTGAAAAGAATGACACAAAATTTTTAAAAAGTCATATTCCATCACTCGCCATGAGAGGAAAACATGACGGTGCCATAGCAAGTTTGATTACTATTTGGGTTGGACCGAAGATGACATCGTTGAAGCCTCTTATCATGCTTAGATTTACAATACCATGTTATGTTGATGAAAGGGTGATACAAGTGTCAGTAGAGAGTCGCTCTTGGTACTATGATGTGTAAAGGTGTCTAAAGAGTGGTGAATACCCTAAAAGGGTTGGAAGGAATGATAAGAGATAATTCAAAGATTGGCATCACAATTTATAGTCCATGATGGTGTGATGTACAAGAGATTGCCTGATGGGATTCACTTGAGATGCTTAGTAGAGAAAAAGGCAAACAAAATCATGAACGAAGTGCATGCAGGAGTTTATGGTCCTCATATGAATGAGAAGGCATTAGTATGTAAGATTCTAAGGTTAGGATATTGCTAGACCACAATGGAGTGAAACTATATTTAGATGGTTCGAAGATGTTATAAATGCCAAGTTCACAGTAACCTCAATCATCTGCCACCAACCAAATTATAAAATTTGACTTCACCTTGGCCATTCATAGTCCAGCCTATCAATATGATTAGGGAAATCAAAGGAATTTCTACTAAGAGACATAAGTACATTATGGTGGCAATAGAATACTTTTCAAAATGGGTAGAGGCTGAGATTTTTAACAAATTGAGGCAAAATAAATGGCTCGATTCATCAAAAGAATCTTATCTCTCAATATAGTGTATCGTATAACATTATTATAGATAACGTCATTCATTTTCTGGTTGAAATTAAAACGAACCTAAAGAAGTATAGGGTGGTACATCACAAATTATCATCTTACAGACAATAAGCTAATGGAGCAGTTAAAGCGGCAAATAAAAACATCAAAGGTACCATAGCTAAGATGGTCAAAACATACAATGATTGGTTAGAGAAATTGCCATTCGCCTTGTAGGGTTACTGAACTACTATAAGGGCATTGATTAGGATGACGCCATATTTTTTAGTGTATGGGATGGAGGTGGTATTACCAATTAAGCTATAGGTGAAGTCTTTAAGAGTATTGGTTAAGTCTAATGTCCCTGAATACTAGTGGATGAGAGATAGATTCAAACAATTAGCCTTGAGAGATGAGGAATAACTAAAGGCTTTGTATTACATATAGCTATACCAAGCTAGATTGGCTTGAACATTTTATCAAAAAGATTAGGCCGAATATGATAAAGGTTGATGATATGGTGCTAAAGGTGGTTCGACAAAAACTCTGGACCCCTAAGGAAAATTCAGGCCAAACTGGGAAGGCTCCTATATGGTCAAACAAATATACTTAGGTGGTGCAATAAAGTTATTAGACATGGATGGGAATGAGTTCATCAAACCAATAAATTTGGACAGGCTAAAAAGATACTTCGTATAAGATGAGAGAAAAGTAAAGTAACTCGCTAAGTGAAAAATTTGAAAGGGCGGTTTAGGCAAAAATCAGGGTATAAAATTATAAAGCAAAATAAAAAGGAAAAAATGGCTCTATAAGTAAAAATTCTAAAAGGGCTACTTAGATAAAAATTAGAGTAAAAAGGAAAAAAAAAAAGAAAAAGAAGAATGCATATAAGGTAAAAGTCAAGAGTGTGATTGATCGCTAGGGGAACAACATAGAGTAGTTAAGCTATAGAAGAAAAATAGAGATGGGAGATAGCAGATAAACTAAGCAAAGGTATTGTGCATGATGATTAGATGTTGTAATGTGCCACTATTAAAAGTAATAGTAAGGCATTCCATTAATATGTAATGTGTAAAATCTAAATCATACATGTTAATCACAAAACTAAAAAAAAACATGTTCACATAATTAAAGTAAATTTTGTTGGAAATGGGCTTGAACTAGAATGACATATATAAAAGAGGAATTTCTTCATGAAAGATCATTATTTTACATTCTTTTGTAGGATACGAAGGATGTCTACAACTCTAAAGGTTGCACAACCACACCATGTAGTCCTCATCATCTTCAGGCTACGGATCTCTGTCGTTATAAAATTCGTAGATGTAGCAACGGGTCTAAGTAGCCTCAAGCCTGTCTAAGAAGTGCTGAGATAAAGGGCTCTTGATGAAGGAAGGAAAGTACTCTACCCCGAGCTGAGGAGTATTAAATTAGTGGTGCACTCGAGCAGGGTCATAGAAATTGCCTAAGGCTTAGGGAAGAAAGATGATGCAATCTCCGTAAGTCCTCAGGGTAGTATGTGATAGATTCCACCACAGACACCTTTAATGGATGTTTGTGATAATGATGCGGGACATCCACTCAGTCTACTTAGCTCTAGTGGCAGCTGGCCTAAAAAATGGCGGTTCGAGTGGTGTTATGGGTAGTAGAGTCTCGCATCTATAATGATGGCAACTACTAGTCTCAATCTCCAATGCAACCATATCTAAAAAAAAAAAAAAGAAATACAAAAGAAGAAAAATAGTAAGCTTAGGTTAAAAACTCAAAATGGCGACCTAAGCAAAAATGAGCAATCCGTTAGATTGAAAACCTATAAGGACAATTTAGACAAAAATTAGGGCAATAAGGATAATAATAAGAGACAAATGAAAAAAAAAATGAAAAAAAGAGGAAATTGTAAGAGAAATTCTCACTTGAAGTAGCAGCAACTCCCAGTGAATGAATCGCTGACACCAAGAGCTTCTCTATCTAGACCCATAATGGTCTCATTGAAGATCATCAGTATATTTAGCTCCTTCTAGAAGTGGTACAATTTATAAATCAATCTCCCTAGCCTCTCTCTATAGTAAATACTCATTCATCAAGATGGTCGCCATAATACAAACTTGAGCCATTTGAGCATGAGCCCTAGAGGGGAATAAAGTGAGAAAAGGAGCTATAAGAATCTTCTCCATGCTTAGCATGGACCTGGGTACTTCCTCATGCTATATGTCAAAAAGCTCCTTCATCTTCATGAATATGGATAATTTAGTTGATCTAGTGCAATCTAATCTACAACTATAACATGATAGCCTAGAATTGAGCCAAACTCGTCTAACTGAGGTAGATCTCTATATCCCCAAAGTGAAAAGTTTGGGCAGTGGAATTCCACAAATTGCATACCACATAAAAAAAAGCTCACATCTAGGCTAGTGGATGAGAGATAGTGAATAGCTGTAAGACTTGCCCAAGGCAGACCAGGCCAGATTTGGGATGGGAGGGAGCTTAAAAATGCTTTTGCCATGTTTTGGTAGCTCAAAATGGTGGGTTTGAAGAACAAAATCACAGATGTCTTTTTATAGAAAAAAGGAGGTTGATTAGTGCCTTACAATTGTATACAACTATACAAAGTTGTGTAATCAGCTTGGGAGGTCTGTATAGATGACCCTCTAGGCTGTATAGACTTGCTTTCTTAAAGAGAATTAGACAATATTTCCTTTTGTTATAGGCTAAGAAATCCATGTATACCCGCCTTGAGACATGTATGAATGTGCAAGGAAGAGTGAAATAGTTTAACACACATTCATAAAACAAAATAGAAGGCCAAAATGTAAATTATGCACTAAAGCTAAAATGTTTTATAATTTAACTAAAATAAGGGCTGAGTCACTTTAGTGCAACCTAAAAAGTCTTATCATCTTAATAGACATTTAAAGTAATAATGCTTTCAAATGCCCAAGATATTAACCACAATTGTGTAAAATATCCACAAAATCCCAAGATGTACTATACTAAAATGGAAAAAGAAAAGACAAAGTTTTAAAGGCTAAGGGGGTCACACAAGCTCAACTATTACTAGTCCTAGAGGGGATCTCCTTGGTGCCTTCCGCTTTGCCATTAGTGGCCACGTTCTCCCCATCAAAGCCCTCTTCGACCGCTCTAGTCAATACCTTAATCTAGGCCTTAGCCTCTGCCAGACGTTGATCCCAGTCTCAGAGGTCATACGTCAGACATTAGATCATCTCTAACAAGATACTCGGGGCTGAAGATGGTTAAGACATGGGTCACACATAAAAGCATAGATTACAAACATGCATACATGCACTCTTTTTTCACTTGTTACACATCTTTTCCTATTAACTTGCAAAGATTGTGTTTGCTATGTCACAACCATCTTCAAGGCAACAATCAAGTCAACCATAACCTTTGTTTGGATATAAGAAATTTGTAAAAAAGTGGTAGGAAACACTATTAGAACTCTAAATGTGGTAAAATATAGTAGGAATATAAATGAAGGATGTTCAAATGAATGGTCTCGACTAGCTTGAAGGTGCAAGCAGACTGGGAAAGTTACAGTGACATCATCGACCTCATCAGAGATATCATGCAGGACTCTACAAGGTTGTCCAACATGGGATCTAGCTCACCTACCACTATGGGCTCTAGCCCTTCGAACGTAGACCCCTAAGCTTTGTTGTGACTTCTTGTAGCCGGAGCAGGTAAAGTCACCCTCCGTGCAACCTGTATGATAGTCACTCGAGCTTCATACTAGAGAAGGACTCCCTTATCTACCTCATGCCTAAGGAATGCCTTAATAGCTGCCTTTGATAGTGGGAAAGCGTTAACTAGTACTTTGATCATCCAAGTCCTACATGTGGTCCAATCTGAAATAAGCTACTCCTCTTACATGAACTACATCTTTGTTTGAAGCTTTGGCTTATCCTTCAAGTAGGTTGTCTAAAACATATCTGAAAGTGGATGGTAAGGGACAGGTCAAACATCTAACCCCTCCCACCAACGAAGGACTCACTTTTCATATACCATTCAAAGAAGAAGGATCCTATCAAGAATTGTTACCTATAAAAAAGGCCTTCCACTTTCATCACTTATTGCAACCATGCCTCCACAAGTCCCCTTTAGTCATGAAGTAACTACAATAAGGGTAGACAACCGCTGTAAGTATAAAACCAAAGAGAATAAGTGTATAACTATATTTAACACAAGCTTCCTCTTGTAGGGTAACTGTGCTTGAACAATTGTAAGGGTATTCAGGCAAGCCCACCTATTGACAACGAAAGTCTCCACTTGAGGAGCAACACTCCACTTAGAGAAACGAGGAAAACTGCCCTCTATATTAGCCACAAGGTTATTCCTTACAAAAAATCTAGCTTGAGGGCCCAAGCTTGTTAATAAAAGTAACATCAATTTGGAACAACAAAAATAAATAAAGATATAAAGAAGGGTTAGGAGAAACTCATAATGAGTATTGGCTGGGCACCGCACATATACCTTTTGCCCTTAAAACACCAATCCATGTACTGGTATAAATGCACTAGCACCGTAGACCTCTAGTTGAATTAGTGTAAGAGCCCTAAGTCCTTCAGCATTAACACTAGGCAGATCTCAGCCACATCAAAATTGCTAGAGAATAACACCTTTGATGAGGCGTAATGCAAAATACAACAAACATGCTGAGCTACTACCTCCTCTGAGTTGGCATCAGTGACCTAAGGAGCATTAGCCTATATGTTGGATCATGCAAAGTCCAACTTCCCTTAAGCTAGGGATACAACCAAATAGCTTAAGAATGCAATCCCTCTAAAGTGTAGGGTCATGCATACTAGAGTTGGTGGGGAGAGGGGTACCAGCAAAGCAAAATCCCTATAGATATGTGAAGTCTCCTGGCGTAATTGTTAGCTTCTTGATCAGTGGCAAAAGAAAGGTGTGAGTAGTGTGCAGACACTGCTTTGTTAGTACCTAACTCATTACTGAATCAATCCTTAAAGCCCATTTTGGTAATGTCCGAAGAAGAGGCATGAGCCTAGTCCCCTCCAATAGGGCTACCACCTGTGTGTACAACTCTCTAAATTATGTCCCTATCAGACCCATCACCCTACCTCCTTTCTAGTAAGAGACGTCACCCTAAAAAGGAAAAAGAGAAAAAGCAACATACATTCAATAAAAAAAGAAAAAAAGTGACAATGAAATCATTCAAAAGCTTTTTAAAATTATTGTCTTTTGAAATTCTATAGAAAGTCTAAAAGCCAACTGAATAGCCACATAGAGACATAGTGAACACAAGATCGATAAAATGAATTCTTAAAAAGAAATTAAATAATTATCTACGTATATGTTTCAATTCAATGTTATAATCCCTAGTAGATTGTTTCATAACCTAATTTCACTAAGTTTTTATGTAGGTCACCAAGAAAAATAAAAAGCCATAAAAATCAAGATCTACAGTGTCACATGCAAAAAAAGGTAAATGCCCTAAAACTAGCCTTGATTATTCTAAAACTAATTTAATGTTCAGATGCAAAAAAATTCTAAGGTAGCACCTAGATCTACAATGTCAAAAAATAAAAGCACAAAGAAAAAGAGAAAGGAAAAAGGGCATTACCACTTTCGAGGCGACTCTTGCTAAATGATGGTAAAGGTTGTAGATCATCAGTGTGTCGCCCCATGATAAAAAAACCTACTGGAATCATCTTCGTCATTGCACCCTTCTAAAGGGCTCATATTCGCGAACCTCTACTGGGAACGCAATAGCTCTAGAGCATCACATGTGGTAATGTCCTCATAAAAAAACTTGTTTGGGTCATCGAACATCTCGTGATCAGTGCAACTAGCCATGATGTCATCTCTAAAAGCATAGAAAAACTTAGGAAGCTAAGTTTAAGAGCTTTTAAAAGTGAGAAAGAAGAGAGAGAGAGAGAGAGAGAGGAAATAAGACAAATGAAAGGGTCGCTATTAAGGGGGTTTATATAGTGGGGTTGGTCTGCATAACCTAGGATGGTTTGTACAAACCATCCTCTGTGTTAGGGAAGAAAGTTATGTCAAGTGGTTTGTATAGACCACTAGGCATTGGCAAGCCCAAATTCAACTCCCGAGGCCTAATTTTCTAAATTGAACCCTTCAAGCCCAATTTCCCAAATTCAACCCCCCAAGCCCTATTTCCCAAATTCAACTCTTTAAGACCGATTATCTAAATTAACCATTCAAGCCTAATTTTCCTAGGTAGCTCTCTAAACCTAGTCTCCAAAAAGAAATGGCCTCATGAAGGCCTGAGAGGCTGATGCAATCATCTAACTTACTAAATAGATCAACCAAAACACCATTACTCTTATCAGAACATCAAAATACTATATTAGCCTTCAATATACGATTTGAATTACCAAAACACCCTCTAGTTGCAAGCTTAACTTTTATGAGGCCTTAAGTACATATTCGATAAAAGATTTGATACCATAAAAATATCTAAACTTATAAGGGTAATTTTTATAAAAAGTGGGCACTTGTCCACCACTTTAAGATAAAAATGAACCCTTCCAAAGACAGCTAAAAGGGCTCTAAAAGTACCAAGTCATCTTTGACATGATAGAAAATAGGAATGACATGAGACCATCCCCAGATGGTATCCTTAAGCTAGAACAACTAGCCAAAAGGGCTAAAACACTTGCAAAAGATTTAAGAACACTATTAACTATAAGAAGAACTTCCTTAGTACCTACCAAAAAGCTACTGAGGGATATAACATCTAGTACTTGCTAGAGCACTGCCTAAATTTCTTCATTACCTACTAAAAAGCTATTGAGAGATATAATAACATATGATACCTACTAGAGAGCTACTGAAACTTCCTCAGTGCTTAATAGAGAGGTACTAAGAGAAACAATAATGCCTAATACTTGCTAGAAAGTTGTTGAACAAACTTTAGCCTGCTTAAGGAGCTACTAAAGAATTGTATCCTTTGGCATCCTTGCTAATGCTTGCATTTCCTTCATTGCTTTGATAAAACTTGTTCAAACAACCATTTCTCAAACATTATTTTCAAAGTGTTGGACTAGGATAATTAATCCTAGGTTTAGAACCTCTTTTGATCTTGACAAAGTAGATTGATCATCACTAATATTTCAAGTAAGTGTTTGTTTTTACAGATATGTATCAATCTTTCAAAGAAGAAATGAAAGAAGTTGAGAAACTCCAAGTGACATGTAAAGCGCGACCGCAATCTGGGATTAGCGATCGCGACTCATGTTAAGACATGCTGAAACTCAAGCAAGCGAAATTGCAGAGCCATTCTCGGCCGCGACCCTTGGAAAAGAAGAAGCCAAAATGACACAGACGAATTCGCAGTGCAAGTCACGCCTTCATCGCGACCACGAATTTCAAAGTGACTCAAGAGGGAAGCAGTCCACAACCACAACTTGACAAGTGTCCCAGAAGACTGTTGGAAGTCAAAAATCGCAGAGACATCTTATTGGTAGCGACCGCGATCTGAGTGGAAAAAAGTTAACTACTTTGGCAGAAGGATTCGCGACCTCTATCGCGTCCTGTGCAAGAAACTCGTGACCACTACTTTTGAAAGTAGGTAAAAGACAACGACTATATTTTTCAGGAGAACTAATAAGAATCTGCTACGTGGACTAGCCGTTAGATACAAACGAGGTTTCCCTTGAAGAATTTGGATTTCGCGATCGCAAACGGTAGTAGCGACCGCGATTTCATCCTGATAAGCATTTAATGCAAAATCTGTCAAGCATGTCTCAAAGATTTGATGAGCTATGATCTGCAATGTCTCTTTGGTGAAGTTTGGCTATAAATACTCCACTAAATAGCCATGAATAAGGTTGCTAAGGAATTTATTACAAGTGATTAAAGCTCTCAATCTTTGCTACTCATTTTCTTCATCTTCTTTAT
>CATIWR010275738.1:0-10833 GCA_949677035.1 Omphalea diandra
TAGTTTCTTGTCATCCCATTCGAGAACTGATCTACCTGGAATTATGAGAAACAGTATCTACTTCTCTAAAGTTCGTTTCTTTGGAAAGCGTTGCATATCATACTCTCTTGATGATTGTAGATACTATCCTCGTAAGCAGTGTCATGACTGGGGAGAGCAAGATCCTTTTGAGAATATATGGATTGAACCGCCAGAAGACCTCCCTACCTTCATCTGAGGAGCGCCATTCAAGTTAGGTGTGTACAATACTTCCATGATCTGTTTCCAATTAGTCAACTACATTTACTTTTTGCACACAACTGAATACTATTGATTCTCTCTTTGTACATTCTAGCTCATGGAATCATTTTATTGTGCTTAAAGATTTATATATAGAATCATTACATGTTTTATGTTTAAAATGTCTATCTGGTGTGATTGCTACTCAAATTGTTCAAAATTATAAATTATGTGCATCTTAAACAGAAGGAGAAATATATTTCTGTGATGCAAGAAGTTTTGAAGGATATATAATTTGTGCTATGGGGACTCAAGACTGAATTGTTGGCATTCTGTATTGTAGCATTAAATGCCATGGGATGCCAACCTTATGATTACCATAAAGCTGTTAATTCAATATATTTTCATTGGATGTTTCTTTTTTTGACATAAACCTTTATTATGCTAAAAGCCTTAGACGATGCATCGGCATATTAGGTGCAATAGTATTGAGTGGTATTCTAGTAAATATTTGCTCCAGATCATGATAAACTTTCCTAACAAAGCATTGATTTTTCTTTTGTCGTGGTACTTTGTGTAGCAGGAGTCTCCAATGCTTGCCTATGTAGAAGCATGCATGCATGATGCAACAGGGATTCAGTGTTCATGAAAATTTTAGGAAGTTGCAGCACGGATTCAATGTACATGAAGCATTTAGGAAGTTCATCTGATATTAAGGAACGAATTTATGCCTTGAGGATAACTGTAATGTAGTCCAGACAGCCCAAAATTGTACCCTTGAAGGATCGAAGATTTAAGATTCCTTTTGTATGATCCTTAGTGCATTTTAGGTATAGAAACACTTGTTCCAAATATGTTTCAAATATATAGTTATATTTTGTCTATTACAGCAATTTAATTTTCGTTTATTGCAGAAGAAGTGCAGACATGAAACATGTGATTTCTAAAGTTTTGCGTTCAATGGTGCTTGTTTAATTCCTTAACACAATATCCAAGTTTTTTTAATCTGAACGAATGCTGATCTCAGCTTAGTAAACTTGGTCAGAAGTGGCAATTTGACAACTTAACACAATGTAAGTCCACTGATAAAAAGAATTCATTAGCAAACAGAGAAAAGAAAAATAACACACAAAGCCAATCAATGATGATGTATGCTAAAACAAAATGCATCACAAAACTTAGGAGTGTATCCATAAATTGAAGAATACCAGAATTCTACCAAGAGGTGGTTTTTCAGAAGGGGACTTGAAATGATTTGATTCAAGATTGATTTAATTCAAAATTAATTAATTCAACTTGAAGCTGATTGAATGGAATTCAATACTATTAGATTCACAAAATAATTTGAATTGATCCAATCTCAATTTGACTTTTAGGTCGATTTAATTGATCTAATTAAATAATTTAAAATTATTTAAAAATCATATTAATATTTTTTATTTTAAAAAATTTAAAATTAAGAGTGATCTAATCTCGATTCAAAATATGAAAAATAACTCAAATTCCTTTTTGTACATTTATCCAATGATTTGATCTAACTTGTAACTCAAAGTGAGTCAATTCAAACTTGCATGAAAAAAATATAATTTAAAATTTGCTCAAACCAAAATAACTCGACCGAAACCTAATTTCATTTACCATCTTTTATCTTATCCTATAACTATATAATTATGAGAAATAAATATGAGGATAAATAGTATAGAAGTAAAGATAAATTCAAACATATGTCTCCAATAGCTTCTTCTAAAAATGTATAATCATGTTGATGGAGTTTGATAATTTATATTTCAATAAACATACTTTGATTAATCGCATTAACAGAGTTTGTTCTTTGTATCTCAATAAGTACGCTAATGATTAATTTGACTAAGTTTCTTATAATTAAATTAATCACATATTAGTTTTTATATCATTTGAATAAATCCAACTGAAAGAAAAATTGAAGAATATCCACAAAAAATACTCAAATTATCCAAACTTTCATACTGAAAGGACGCAAATATTCCATAAATAGATCTATTCATACTCCCATGAAAAAAAAGTCTAAAAAACCCTAAAAATTAAAAGTATAAAGTTAATAAAATCAGATCTATAGATCTGAAAATTATAATTACAAAAAGAAAAAATAAATTTTCGCAAACAAAATAAAAGAAATAAATTGCAAATGAACTAATACTGCAAATCTAGATAGATAAAAAAGCTTATTTATTTTTCTTCAAAAAAATTTTAAAAAATTAAGAAACTAACAAAAAGGGAAGATTTACTAAAAGCATATCTAGATAGATAAAAAAAAACTTACTTATTTTTCTTTAAAAAAAACATTAAAAAAATTAAGAAACCGATAAAAAGAAAGGATTTACTAAAAAAACTGATAAATCTAATGGCAAGAGATACTATCACTGATATGATCTTACCAGTAGCAGCCTAAAAATTCAAAATAGGAAAATTTGTATAAAATAGAGAAAGGAGGAAAAAGAAATATGAACACTTATAATTAATTCAATCATATTGAAAGTCTTTGAATGCACACTAACTATACGACTAATGGAATAAGATCAATGAAAACAGACCTTACATTTTTGTTTATGTAGATAAGTGTTTAAGTACTTTAGTTAAAGATTAGAGTTTGTTTGATAACCATGTTAAACACTTAAAATTAAAATATTTAACACTTAATTTTTTTAACATTGTTTGATAATAATTTTTTTAAGCTCTTAACACATTTTAAGTGTATTTGATAACCCTTTTTTTTTTTTTATCAAGCACTTAATTTCAAAAACTACTTAGTTTGATAATTAGAAATTTTTTACTTAATGGATTAAGTAATAAAAAAATATCTTATTTTGATATATCCATTCATTATCATAATTCTTTCCTATTGACAAGATATAATTTATAAATTTCACAATATTTAAAATCAAATTATATGATAATTAGTTATCTTGTCTTAAATTTATCTCTTAGATTTGAATTTTTTTAAAGAATTTGATACTTATTCAATGATCGTTTAGCTCTTAAAATGTTTTCAGTACTAAAATTATTCAGCACTTAATTTCCAATTTTACTACACAAAAGCATTTAGTTATGTTTAGAATCTGAGCAAATTAGATACCTTAATAATAATCTCTTTTTATTATTCAGAGTTATTTACGCACTCTACAACTCAAATTTCAAATTCCATTAATTAATCCTCTATTGTCTTGAGCGCCACAACTATTTTTTACAGATATTTTGTTTTAAAAAAACTAATATAATTAAATATCTTAACAATCTCTTCTTCTAATTTATTCCCTGTTTGAATTTAAAATTCTTCTTTTTATTAAAACAATCTACTATATGTTTCATTGAAAAATTTGTGATATATGTAATGAAATAATACACGAGTTATTTGAAAATTAAAGGTTGAATTGCATATCTTAGATAACTCTATAGAAAAATCTAAATTATAATAAAAATGGCTAACTAAGAAAAACTTTTATAAACATAAAAGAATATAGATATTTTGAAATTTGACAACAATAACCTTTAGTTATGAATGTTAATTGGATGAATAATATTTTTTATGGAACTAATTATTATTTCAATCTTTGAAATTGTTGATTATTTAAAATAACTAGAATAATGGATAAAAATGTTTATATCTTTAAATTAAATAAAAAACTAATTGGTTAATTGATTGTTACAATCTTTTATTTTAAATTTAAAAATTAATTATATCCATATATAAATATTTTTTCTCTATTTCTCTGTCTTTTGTGTGTGTATGTGTGTTTGTGTCTATATAAGTATATTTTTAATTGTCAAATGAAATTTTATCTTTTACCTCAGTGGTTTAAAAAAGAATATTGATATCATGTCTAACAATGAAAAATTACTTTAATTTATTGAGATCAATAAATTAATACTTATACCAAAAGAATAAAATATCAAAATGTTAGTACTTTAAAAAAGATTGATAGAAAACTATGCATATCATACAAAAAGTGAACAATCTATATTATATATATAATATTTATAGACATAAAAAGGTATAGATATTTTTAAAATTGCAAATAACAACCTTAAGTTATGAATTTTAATTGAATGAATAATATTTTTTATATAATTATTAATCATTTCAACCGTTGAAATTTGTAATTATTTGAAGTAATTGGAATAATGGATAAAATTGTTTATATCCTTAAACTAAATAAAAAACTTATTGGTTAATTAGTTATTATAATCTTCTACCATTTAAATCCAAAAATTAATTGCATTCATCTATAAATATTTTTTTTCTATTTTCTTTGTCTTTTATATATATTATTCATATACGTGTGTATGCACATGCATATGTTCATGTGCAAGTAGCCATGTGCATGTGTGCACACGTCCGTATGAGTGAATATGTGTATGTGCGAGTGCGTATATGTGTACGTGCTTGCACACAAGTGCATGTATATGTGCATGCATATGTGTGTACGTGCATGTAAGTGTAAAACTTTCAATTGTTAAACAAAATTTTATTTCCTATTTCTAATGGTGTTTAAAAAAAAATTGATATAATGTCTAATAAAAAAGAATCATCTCAATTTATTGAGATCAACAAATTAATACCTACACAAAAATAACAGAGTATCAAAATTGACATTTTAAAAAAATTGATAGAAAATCATTTTGATCGTACATGAAGTAGACAGTTGTGAAAAATTATATTAAAGGATAATGTGGTTTAAATTTTTTTATATTATAATTTCTTTTATAGATTTTTATTCATTAATTCTATTTTATTAAAATATTTGATTATTTTTACTAAAAAAATACATACAATAATGTGCCATCAAGTAGTTGAAAATTTTAAAAATTCTTTTTTTGAGAAGTAAAAATTTATACCATTTCTAATAGTGTAGTAAAAAGTGTTAATATAATATTTATTCGTGTGAATTAAAAAAAAGTTATTTTTTACTCTTTCACAATTATTAAAGAAAGTAAGTACTAATTTTTAAAAGAGTCGTATTTTATAATTTCATCTCTTTTAATGAAGTTGAGAATAAAATAGAAGTTCACAATTTTGAATGTTAAATTTTTATATATTTTTTTATTTTGTACCTTATATAAAATGAATTATTACATTTTATATTTATTATGTATTTTTTGTGTAATTCTTCTTGTCAAAGTTTCAATTAATATTTTAAGATAAAATGAAATGCCGAAAATAGGAAAAATTATAATAGTTAATTTCAAGTAAGAATAAGATTTTTATGTTTATTCAAATTTTTTAATTAATAATATGTATTTTTAGATTTAAATTTTAAAGAATACAAATAATTTTATAAGGAGATTTAACATAAAATGAAATAACACTAATTGAAAAAGAGATTGAGAACCATCTAATTATAATTTTGTCAAATTATAAAACTTCATTTTCTAAATGTAATTTATTTTTATTATAGATAATTTTAAATTACAATCTATAACATTAATTTTTTATATTTTTTTGTTAAACTAAATTTTGTACAATTATTAATTTAGATTTTAACATTATTTTTTTTTCAAACGGCTAACTCTTTCTATATTTTTAAGTCTTATTTAATTTTGTAAGTATGATTATTTATCATTTTATCTTAAATTTATTTGCATTCACTTATTAATAAATAATAAAAAATATATTTATTAAAGTTTATTTTATATGTATTTTAAAACTTTTTTAATTGTTTATAACTTTGCACATTTTATCTCTTAATTTATATGAATATAAAAATAAAAAAAATTCATATGTGTAATAATTATTTTAATTGTTTATAACAAACGGGAAATAAAAGCTAGTTTAATATAAACAAAAAGATAATTTTATGGTGATTGTCATCTCAAATATGATATTTATGTAAAATTCAATCAATTGAATAGACTTGACACTTAGGTGGCATTTGATAAAATTGAATTGTTAAAAAATTAAGCATGAAATCTTAAGTATTGAAACTTTGAGCACTGAATATAATAAATACTAAAATTAAAAAAAAAAAAGTCTAACTATAGCTCTAATACTATATTTATATTTAAATTTAAATGGTATATAATTTCAAACTCCTACATTATCACTAAGAGATTAGGTTTATATTTAAGTAAATAAAAATTTTAATTCTTTATTTTTTATTTATAAATTTAATGGCAATGATTTCATTTATTAGATTGATATGAATTGACTATTATTTCTAAATAATTGAAGGAAGTAGAGAAAATGATGAATTTTTCATTAGATGTCATTTTAATTTTTATACTTTATTAAAATTTCATTGAGTAAAACAAATATATTATTTCTTTTATTTAATAAGCTTTTATATTATTTCTTTAGAGTGATAGGGTTTATGGTTTTTTAAATAAAATATTATAATTATGTATTTTTGAATTCATAAAATTTTATAAATCTTATGAGCTTGTTTATTGAACTTATTTAAAATTCGTAAAATTTATCTGAATTTGGGTTTGACCATAGATAATTGAATCTCATTTGAACTTGAGCTTAATATTTAAGCGAACGAACATAGTTTAGTTAACACTCCAAAAATATTATTCTACTTTTGATCCTATTACTTAGATATCAAGGCCTTCACATTGAACTTCTATCTTTTTCTTTTTATTTCTTCAATTCTTTAGAATATAAGTTGTAATTAGAGCCCAAAGTTGTCACTTTATTAAGGGATTGTTTGATAACAATATTAAATACTTAAAATTAAAATATTCAACACTTATTTTTTAAGAGTGTTTGATAATAGTTTTTTTTCAGTTCATAATAGTTTAAGTATATTTTATAACATTTTTTGGTAAGTAATTAATTTGAAAAAATCACTTAATTTGATAAATGGAAAATTTTTACTTAATCTATTTATTATTATAATCATTTCCTATTGATAAGATATAATAATAAGTTTTAAAATATTTAAAATCAAATTAAATGATAATTTATTATAAAAGATATAGGTATCTTATTTTAAATTTGTCTCTTAAATTTGATTTTTTTTTTAAATTTGATATTTATTCAATGATCATTCATCTCTTAAAATTTTCAGCTCTTAAATTTTTAGTATAAAAATTATTTAGCACTTAATTTTTCAATACATAATTTTCAATTTTACTTAACACCATAACATTGGCAGAATATGAAATTTATAGCTATGGCATTCCTTCTTACGACAAATTAGCTAATTTTGTGAAACATAATTTTGTTGAAATTCATTTATCAATAGATGAAAAATTATCATTAGTGTAATCAATATAGGCCAAATCCAATCTAATTACATTATGGATTAGGATTCAGTCTTTTTATTAGTGCACAGAAGGTCAGCTTACCCATAATAGGTAGCACATAAATAAAAAACGACAAAAAAATACAAAAACAGATACAGAGGAATAATATTTTTCAAAATGTAGGAAACAAAATGTGTAAATATATATAAAAAAAATATGAAACACATTTGAAGCAAATAATTATTAAATCATATAAAAATACTATTAAAGATAATTATTTAAATCAATATTAATTATAAAAAATAAATAAAATGATAATAATTGTTCAAATATTCAAAAAAATAAATATTTTTCTCAGCGATCTTTCTTTTCTTTTTTTAATCTCTATTACTCTTATTTTTTATGGGATTCAATATTTTTTTTAAAATAATGACATATAAAAATTATAATAAAAATTTCTATTATCAAAATCGAATGAACGACTCAATTTATTTTTCACTTTTTTTGGATCCTTAAGATCTAAAAGATAATAACAAAATTCCATTGTAGTGTAACATAAAAACAAAAACTATCATAGTGAAAATGAAAAGAGAAAAATAGCAATAAATATTACAGTAGTAAGACAAATTACACAACTACTAGATAGATTACTAACAACTAAAGTAGACAAATTCTCAATAAAAATACCCAATAAAAATATGTATTAAATATTCATTAAACCCAGCAAAAAATCTATTAAAAAATCCAAAAGACAGAGAGAGAAGAATATTTAAAACTGACCTTTGAGTGTGTGAGCAGTCGCTGGTGTTGGGTTTGGTGGGAGCAAATCACCGGTGCTGGGTATGTTGGATCGTCGTCACTGCAAAGAGTTGGATTGCTTCTGTCTTACGAGTATCAACTATTGTATATGCACATGAGTTTGTTCTTTCTATATTTTTTCACAAAACCTAAAAGAGACACGATTTTAAAATTGAAACGCTTCTAAATTTTTTAAAATTACAGAAATATACTCGAAGCATTTTGAGTATATTTTAATGAGTTTTCTAAAAGAAAATATTTTCAAAATGGAGAAATACCTTTCTCTAGAAGTTTTCGCGCAACGAATGGTAGCTTAGTCCAAGACTAGTATATGTGAAAGGGTTAAGATTTCTAACTCCATAAGTTTGGTTGGCAGTTTATCCTAAGCAAAAAGCTCTCCTAATTCTAATAGGAGAAGGTCAAGTCCTTATAGCAGCTCATACCGTGCATACTCGCCACTTAATATATTTCATACATTTTTAATTCTCCATAACGCATTGGCTAAATTGAGTATGGAGTAGACATCTGAATCAGGTTAGATTATCTTTTCACTTTTTTTTTAATCTTACAAATTCAAGCTAGTCAAGTTGGAGCTATCAAAATTATCGATAAACTATATACGTTCTTCTGGATTGTCTCAAAATGTATGTGCATTTAAAAAAAAGTAATGTTGATTTTCTTTATTTACCCTTTATTAATATCATATAAAAATCTGAAATTAATTACATCTTCGAGGCAAGATCGAGATATAAAACACAAATTTTAAATTTATAATAAGAGGTAGGTAAGAAATATTGCAAATTGATAATAATATTAACGATATTTTCTTAAACTATTTCTAAAATGAAGCTAATAGTTAAAATTAAATAGAGGAGGGATATAAAACCACACTAAACTCTAACATGAAAATTTTTGTTATTGGTAATTCTAACTTTTCAATTATGAATAATCCAATCAACTCAAAAATACTAATCTTTTCTAGAATTTTATGCAAATAAAAAACCTGATTGTTTCAATTGATTTTCAAATTTTAAATTAGCACTTGATTAGATGTAATCATTAACTCAAATACCAACGAGGTGTCATTTCATAACTAATTAAACTTGATTTACTGAACTGAATTTTAATTTTAATTTTTAAATTTAGCACCAAATTATGAAGAAGACGTAATCCTTAAATCAAATATCAAACGTAGTGTCCTCTCATAACTAAACGTCATTCTTTTTTGAGAATAAATATGCAAGCTTTATTAACCGGCCAAAGAGCTAATATCTTTTACATGAGAGTCTAAGGCAGCTTGCTGAAAAGAATGCTTAGCTTGAACCGCTAAACTGTGAGCCACCTCGTTGGCAGGACGATGCACTTGCATCAAACGGGTATGCTCTCCAAGTCTTTGATATCCTCAATAATTAAATCCAACTGAGTCCGTCCCAATTGATGGCTATGAATTCTAGTCACCAGTGGTAAACAGTCAATTTCTACAACTTGAACTGACCAACCTCAACTCTTGTACCACTTCAGGGCGTCACGGACAGCCAACTCCTACTCAGCATTCGAGAAACCTAGCAAAGGTACAGACATTGCTTCAATGACCCACCCTAATGAGTCCCGTAGAACAGCTCCCACCGAGGCCCTATTTGCATGCATGTCTAGAGCTGCGTCAATATTAAGTTTCAGCTCCCTGGACATTCCCAATGGCGACTCCCATGAAGCAGATCGTTGTCATTGATACCACTCCTGGCCTTCGATTCAGAATTAGCCCGCTGAAACTCCTCACGGTTGTGCACTGCAAGCTCTCCCTCCCAAATCTTTTTCTATTTCTTCTAAACCAAATGGCATCACAAATGGCTATGAACTTGGCTCGTTCGCCATCCGTAAGCCTCCGAAAGACCTGTTGAATCCAATCTTTGATCGAAGAACACGCTGTAAGATACATTAATTTAAAGATCTTGTACATAATTATAGAACACCAAATTTAATTATTGAACGGAAACAAATTTGCGTACCTGTCTCCGCGTTAAATCCCAAATTATGTTGAGTCATAATCCCGAAAACTGAAATAAACCATTTTAAGAATTCGTCAGAACGGTTGAAAACGAAAAACTAGATCTTCCTCTCCTTGACCTTCTCGAAGATAGCTACAATGGGCGTAGCAACTAGGGTTTTTTGTATGAAGGCAGGAGAGGAGACCTAGCCTATTTATAATAATTTTAATAGGCCCACCCATCACATGTCCATGTTAAAATAGGCCTACACTGACCGTATTCCATATCGGCCCACAAAAGATGTCACAAACCCATAACTCCATTGATCACATTTTAATTGGGCTTACCCACAATCAATAAACTATATCATTCAGTCCGTTTTAATAAATAATTAAAACCAACCCATAATTAATATTAGCCCACATAAAAATATTTTCAACATTCTCCCACTTAATCAATATTAATTATGACGTTTTCATATTTTAAGAAAGAAAACATTTTCGAAAACGACTCTCGGACCAAATACTTTAAACTCAAGTGTGGCCACACAATTTTTAGAAAACATATAGTTTATTGATAAAGTGACATCTCAACACAATCCTGTCCA
>CATIWR010275739.1:0-10786 GCA_949677035.1 Omphalea diandra
AGAAGAAATGTAAACAAGAGGGGTGACCTATGCCAAGGTACTATTGGCTCCTACACACGCCTGATGGTCGAGAGGGTTGTTATAGTTGATGGCTCTCATAAGCTTAGGGGATGATTGTCGTGATCCCCTATTTGATATACCCGAAGGTATTAGGCTCTTGACTGATAAATCCTTCTCATAATCTCCTAAACTTGAATGGAGCTTAGGCCTCAAGTTTGGAAAATCATCGGTTTGTCTAAAGGCAACCTAGTTCTAGTGGTGAAGTGTAGAGCCTACATGAATGCAAAGGGCTGCTTAATAATATGTTTAAAATGTAAGAAGTGAACTAAAGATTAAACATGAAGTCAATTTTAAGTCCCTAGTAGACTCGCCACTATAAGCGCCTCATCAGTTTTGCTCGAACCAATGGAATCTTACTTGTGACTCCATCCTTTTATTGATCAATGTGGGATTGAGAGGATAAGGATCTTTACTTTAGTAATGAACCCAAGGTGTGGCATATGTTTGGATCAACGGGGGATCCTTTTACTTCTTGTGTGATTTCAAAGCTTTAACTCCACAATGATGATCATCAAAGGACTAAATGCAAGACAATACATTGGTATCATCCCTAGGAAATATGGAGTTGCCACCAAACTTTGGTCAGGACAGGAATTTGGGGAGGGCAAAATCTGAACCTAATCTAAGTCAATTAGAAGGCTCATTTCATCTTTACCCCATTAGAGATTGAGTTCAAAAATTGGATATGACTTGGGGAAAAGGTTAGGCACCCTCAAACCACTCAAATATCGAGGTCTAACCTTCAGGCATCTTTGGTTCACTTTTAATATTTTAACTGAGTTATTGATTATTTTGATTATTACCCCTAAACATACATCTAGTGTAATCAAATTAGTCAAAACATTCCATCAATTCATAAGGAAGGGAAATGTGCATCATGGTATAGGGTTCATCATGCATATCCATACACTTATCCACATCATGCATAATCAAGAGGGAATGGGGATATGTGACATGGCATAAGGGTTTTAACATGCATTATCATCCATCCATTCAAGCATAATCATTCATAGTCTTGTAACGGATAATCAATACCAAATTCATGGCCTAACTCAAGTAAGAATACCTACACCCAAAATAGAGCAAGTTAGTTAGTAATCCATATAGGAAAACAAATAGAGGAGACTAAAAGAAAGGTAAATAAGGGCCATTATAGCCACCTTACCATAACTCCAAAGTCAATGTACCTAAGCATTCATTTAATGTTCATGGTAACACATCTCAACATCATAAATCAATATACAAAACATAAATGAAAATGCATGAATCAAGAATAAAATAAAGAGATGAACACACAATGGAAGGCATTTGGATGGTATCGCATAGCCAAAGGCAATGATTCTCTCAAATGAGATCTTAACAATGATGAACCTTTCCTCATGTTGCTCACCAGGAGCTAGTCATCCATTAGTACTACTAACCATGAGAAGCATTATACTGCAATTTAACAAATGAGAAGTTATAAAGCCAAAACATGTATTAATAATCCTTTGAGATGCATAAGCTAAAAAATGTAGACAAGCATAAAAAGACTCTCAAGGTCCTCAGAGTGGCTAGCTCCTCACTTGATCATTATAAAAAGATCAAAACAGAACCTTAAGCATCACACTAAATCACAAATAAAGGAATATGAAGCAATGTATGAAAAGTTGTAAAACAATTTCAAAAACCATGCCAATGTCCTATTTTAAGATGAATGGGAATCCTAAGATGTTATTCCTCATCTCATTTTATTGTTGGAACATTAGAACACCTTAAAAAGATTTTAAAAAAGAGGAAATCTGAATGGATAAAAGAAAATAGAACCTTGCAAAGCTATCTACTAGTCAAACTGGGTTATATAGCCCAATATTAGGGTCGTACAACCCATATGCGAGGTTGTATAACATTTAATCAAGGTTATACAACCCCCATTTTCTGAGTTTTAAAAGCAAGGTAAGAAAAAGAAGGGGAAGAAGAAAAGGGAAAGTGAGGGGTTCCAAAATGCCTTTATGTGTTCATGTACCCTCAAAGGCTCACAAGTTTAATACTTTCCTCCAAAATGGTTAGGGAATGCTCAAAAGTGAAGTGACTAGGTCTAGTTCTACCTTAGAGTGAGTTGGGGTGAGTTAGGATTTAGGGTTTCTATGTTTGAGGGATGTTTGAGAAGTGACTTTGGCAAAGTACCCTTAGGTTTTTCTAAGCCTCACCCTTTCTTTAAAAGGGAGGGATATTTATAGGTGTTAGGTAAGTGCACAAGAGCCTAAAATGGTTTTGGTTGCACCATAGACGTTACCAATCATAGAGAGGGAGATGAACCCCTTGGAATTAGTGCGTGGGTTGTACAACCGAAAAAGGGTTGCACATCTATCTGTTAGGGTTATACAACCTTAAGGTTCAAAGGAGGGACCAGTTCTAAAATGTTCTATAGACTAAGGTTTTAAGGTGGGCTATATAGCCTTGGGCATGTTGTACAACCTTGGTTTATGGGCTATGTAACCCATTAACCTTAACAGGTGATTTTAAGTTTAGGCTTAGACTTCTCCAAGCTATCCTAAGGCCTTGCATTCTCTTTATTTGGCAATTCTCTTTACATTCTGAATAATGAATTTAGTGGTTTTCATCATCGGTCTTTACATCTAGAGGTCTAAAACTTAATGCTTATAATGGTACAACCAATAAAAGGGGAACAAGTGCTGGGGTCATTTTAGTGTCACCAGAAGGTGAAATGTTTCCAATGGCTAGGAAACTCGATTTTAGGGTCACCAATAAAATGACATAATATAAAGCATGTCTGTTTAGGTTGGAAACTCTTATGGCAATGGGAGTTATAAAATTCAAAGTTAAAAGGGATTCAATGTTAGTCATCTCTCAAATCATAAAGGCATGAGATATAAAAGAGGAGAAGTTAAGGCCATATTTAGATTATTTGAAGGTGGCAAGGCAAAGTTTTAGTAAATGTGCTTTAACACATTTACCATGGAGGAAAATAAGTTAGTAGATGCTTTGACTACTTTGGTGTCGATTTGGGAAACGACAAATAAATTTCCTCTAAAACTACTAGTGATCGCTAGGTTTAAGAAACCTTATCATATTGAAGGACAAGTGATATGTAAGGGGAAAAGGATGATAAAACATGGTATTATGATATACAAAGGTACCTACAAAATCAAGAATACTTTGAATGAGTAGAAAAGGACTAAGAGATAATTTGGAGACTACCTATGCAGTTCACCATTTTTGAAGGAGATGTGTACAAGTGGATGTCAAATGGTAGGCAGTTGAGATGTCTATCAGAGAAAGAAGCATGATAAGTTATGAAAGAAATACACGTAGGTGCCTGTGGGCCTCATATGGACAAGTTAAATTTGGCCAAAAAGATAATTAGATAAGGATACTTTTAGCTCATAATAGAGAAAGATTGTATTATGTTAGTAAGGATATGTCACAAATGTTAGGTGCATGGAAATATCAATCATTTGCCCATAACTGAGTTATAAACTTTGACCTCTCCATGGTCGTTCATAGCTTGAGGAATCAACATCATTAGGGAGATTAAACCTGCTGAAACTAGAGGCTAGAAGTATATTGTAGTTGTAATCCACTACTTCTCGACGTGGGTTGAAGCTAAGGCTTATGGTAAATTAGAGGCAAAATAAGTAGCCTAATTCATTAAGAGAAACATCATATATAGATATAGAGTTTCGTATGATGTGGTGACAGATAATGGAGTGCACTTCCAAGCAGAGACTTTAGATCTGCTACAGAAATATAACATCTGCCATCACAAGTCTTTCCCTTATAAACCACAGGCTAATGGCACCATGGAGGCAGCTAATAAAAATATTTAAAGCATCTTGGCCAAGATGGTTAAGACATGTATAGATTAGTTTTATAAGTTGTCATTTGATTGGTGGGGGTATAAAACCACTATCAAGACATTGATTGTGATAACTCCTTACTCTTTGGTTTATGGCACAGAGGTCGTACTCCCTATAAAGGTTGAAGTTCAGTCCCTCTAAGTGGTATAAGAGTCAAAGATTTTTGAGTGTCAATGGGTCGAAAATAGATATGAATAGCTAGCCTTAATAGATGAAAAAAGGTTGAAGGCCTTGTATCATTTATAGTTGTATAAAAAATGAATCACACAGACCTATAATAAAAGAGTTAAGCCAAGAAAAATCAGTGTTGGGACGTGGTTTTAAAAGTTGATAGATTACATCCATTTGATCTGAGGATTAAAGAACATTTTTTCCCTGGGGTGCATCAAAGCTATCTAACATGGAAGGTAATGAGTTTGTTGAATCGATCAATCTAGATCGCCTGGAAAAATATTTTATGTAAATTTTTTTTATGGCAAAATGAGGCATCAAAATTTTTGGTTTTTGTTGTTTTCAACTTGATGTTAAATGTGATGAATAAAATCATTAGGATATTTATCTAAAATAGCAACTTTTTTTTATTAAATACAAGCAAACGATAAACACACCTATGGCATAGAAGACCTAACCAATGGCATAGAAGACCTAACCAATAAATCATCTTCAAGCTTTACACCAACATAACAAGGGTCATTATTCACTACGTTACAACAAACATATGACCTATTTCATAAGCAAAAAAACTAGATACAACAAGCTAAGTCTTTAACATCATCTATTGGTGGAACTTACGAGCAACAACATATCTCTTAGTAGATCTGTTATTTCTTCATGGATTTGGACCTATTTCTTATAGCTATCATCAATTATAATATTAGCAAGAGGATCTTTGATGGTGTAAATTCATCATTGTGGCCATGTATTCCAAACTTTGTCTAGAAATCATTGGATGATCGGGCCACCATCAAATTATAGCGAAAAGTCCAAAGTCCTTTATTTTAAACCATACTAACTGTGTAGGAGACTAAAAAAGTAGTACAATGTTATATGGAGGCCTCATAAAACAATGCTAGTTGTATATGTTTGCAAGGTAATATGAGTCAGCCTTTACTAAGGACTCATCCATCTGATGTCATAATCATTCATGTTTGTGAACTAGTCCAACCATGAATATTCATTGGTAACACTATCAGGGTATGTGATTTTGCGAGATTGGTAATGATGAGGCTCATATATGGAAGGACTTATATTTAGAGGAGTAACAGGCACATCTTCTCTCACAACCATATTTACACGAAAAAGGAGAAAATGAAAATGGTGAATTTAGAAAAAAAAAAAAAAAAAAGAAGTAGAAGGTAGAATTGCCTTACTAATTGAACTAGTAGAGGACTCCCCGTGAACACAACACTTTTGCCTCCTTTAACCTAATTTAAGCCAATTATAGTCTCCATTAGAATCATGGGAACATGCATTTTCCCTTCCTCCATCTCATCTATCAACTGAATCAGTTGAAAATCCACTTGGCAACTCTTAGTTACTAGTAAGAATTGTATTAATGAGTTGCAACTAAGTATCCTATACCATGTAGTAATGGGTTTCTCTTTTTATAGACTTCAATCAAATTCCCCATCAAGATCTCATCATCACTTGTAACGAAGTCAACATCCTTATTAATCATATCAAACAACGCCCTCATTTTTTTAAGGCTAGGTACTCGATCGCAGGTAAGTTAGATCGATCGGTAGCAATAATGATTGCCCTTAATAGCGATTGAATTCTTTATAAAAAGGATATAACTCTTATTTTGAGAAACAAAAAACATGGTCATAGAGATCTCATAACGACACAACACCAGTAATGAGAAATCAAGTGGGATACTGACAAAATACTTTAGGGCTCTTAAATCAGACCAACTCATGGTTGACCATTCTTGTTCGAAAATAGTCCTTAGGAGCCATCTGATATGCCTTTGGTTTGCCCTGGCCATGGTAGAGTATTTGAGAACAGTGAATGATAAAAGATCATTTAGTTCTAGTTAGGATTTTGTCTTGATGATGTAGGAATCACATAATAGGTGAAGGATTTTAATGAAGAGTTTTGCTATGAGGTTAGCCATGCTTGATGTTCACATATATGTAAGGTAAATTGGGATTAGGGTATGTGTAAGGAAAAGAGGTTGAATCATCGAATGGATAATTATGCATGCAAGATATATGGTGGATGAGGTGTACAAAAGAGAGAAAATAAGCTTATGCATTGCAATAATTGATCTTGTATGCAAGACAGGTGATCATAGGGTGTGCAAAAAGGAGGAAAGAAGTTGACACTTTCATTAATTGGTCTTACATGTAAGATAGGTGAGGGGGAAAGACATGTAGATAAAAGAAAGAGATAGATGTGTATGGAGATGTCTTCGCATGTAAGACACATTGCAAGGAGAAATGAACTCCTTAATAATGACATTATACAAATATGCTCCCTAACATGGTAGCCTACTTTTGCAACGTAATGGACAAATACGGTTTAGAACTAAGGACTTACATTTCATGTCATGCATACATATTCATTTTGTTACTTAGTCTCCCTTATCACATAATAGTTTCTAGGAATACGACGCATCACTGTGCATCAACCTTGGCATCCTCCATGAGTTCTTCATCATGCTTCGACTCACTTGCAATGATGCAAGAATGCAAAAAAAAAAAAAAAAAAAGATAATGTATAAAACCAAGTGAGTGTTAAAGAACTGACATCAGTTA
This sequence comes from Omphalea diandra, assembly GCA_949677035.1. Lineage (NCBI taxonomy): Eukaryota > Viridiplantae > Streptophyta > Magnoliopsida > Malpighiales > Euphorbiaceae > Omphalea > Omphalea diandra. The sequence continues at coordinate 6,680 of CATIWR010275739.1, forward strand.
CATTTACATGTTTTTATCATGACAGACAAGGGTAAACCAAAGATAAAGATTATAAATCTTATTGGCTCATCAATGATCCCAGATGTCACCCAAGCCTTGGTATAAAGGAAAAAGGTGAGATACAAAAAAAAAATAAAAATGAGAAAAAGAAAAAAATGGAAAAGTTAGAGAAAAGAAGGTGAAGTTGAATCCAAGATAGCGAAAAAAGTTGTAATAATAAGAAAAGTGAGGACGAAGAAAGAATCAACAGACCAATAGTCAAAATGTGTGTAATTGAAAATTGCTGATAAAGAATAGCACCATCAAAGTAATAAATTTGTGACAGAAAGGAAATTGTCAGAGTCAAAAGCCTATCGAGTTAAATCGGCCTCGATTTTTGAGGAGATTTTCGGTTGGGACAACTTTATGACGAGAAGGAAAAACAACCTAAAGTGATACTTCATCAAGATCGACCACAATAGACAAAACTCAAAAATAAGAAAAAAAAAGAAAAAGAAAATAAAAAAGGAAAGGGAAAAAGAAAAAAAGAAAACAAAAAAGAAAACAAAATCAAAATTTGAAATTTGATCTTACAGTAAAGTGACCTCAGTAGAAGCTTTGGAGACAACGAAGCTGTCAAGGAGGACGAGGTTTATCAAAGTTCAAACCCTACTATAAAGAGACTTCAATAAAAGCCTTGGTGATAGTGAAGCTGCCAAGTAAGACATAACCCATTAGAGATCATTCTACTGTAACGATACCTCAATAGAAACTTTGACAGCTACAAGAAAGATGAAATCCACATGCTTCATTCTATTGTAAAGAGATCTCAATAGAAGTCCTAGTATGTGCTTCGATGAGACTACTAAGACAAATCAAAGACATCCAAGGTAAATTTACATAATGATATTGCATCAAAGCAGGGGAAACTGTAAACACTGCATTTTATACCCCAAAAAATATTGACTCGATGATGATATCCAACTAAAATTGGGACAAAAAAATGAATGTGATAACCTAAGTATAAGAAGTGGACATAATTTTTATTTCTTTCTTTTAAAATGTTTCTTGAACACAAAATTCAAAATTGTTGGAGACTCGAGTATACATTCAAGTCTATATATAAAGAAAAAGAAAAAAAGAAATAAAAAAAAGAAAATCAAAAGTAAAAAAAGTAAAAAAAAAAAAAATGTTGCAATCACGTGACCATTAGAGCCACCTATATGAGGGAGGGGATGAGAGCCCTCCCTCAATCTCTGATAAATAGAGGTGCAGCCCCAAAATGGAGGAGCTACAAAATTTGATTTTTCCTTCAGTAATTAGAGTCGACACACAGAAAATAGAAGAAGAAGGAGAGGGAAAGGAATCAAGAGAAAAACAAAAATGAAAATATGAGAGAAATATTCAACATTTGATTCAAGTCTAGTTATTATTTGGATCCACCCTTCACCTATTCTTGGATTAGAATATCTCATTTTTTTAGCTTCCGAAAAATATATACTCCTTAAAAAAGGTACAACATTTAAGGGCCTTTTTTTTATTTTCATTCCATCTTTGCATAATGCATAATATTATTTGCTTTTGTTCCCATTTTAATATATTATGGTTGTGTTTATGTGGTTGTTAATTTAATATATTAGTGTTGATTATTTTGCTGAGAATTAATTAAACATTTTAATTATTTCTAATATATTATTGTATTTTTGGTGTTGCATTTTTAATATGTTGTAGTTAAATATTTTTTCGTAAATCAGCTAAATGTTTCCCTATTTTAAATATTTTTGTTGTTTTAGTATTGCATTTTTAATATGATGTGGTTAATCGTCTTTTTTTATTATTTTGATATATTATCGTTATTTTCGTATTAGTCTTTGTTTAATATTGTTTTTCATGAATTAATTAAATGTTTCATTGCCTTTTTAACATAAAATATATTGTGGTCATTTTCATATTGCATTTTGGTATGTTGTTAATTGTTCTATTAATAAGTTAGTTAAATATTCTTTATTTTAATAAATATTTTTGTTATTCTTATTATTGCTATTTTATTTTTATTATTTTATATAATTATGGGATCTAAAGACTAACTCTCATGTTGTAGAATACACTTATTCTACATTTTTTATTCTTTATTTTTATTTTTTTAGTTTGGATGTATTTATAAATTTTCCATTCTCATTTGGCATATAAAATTAATTAATTCTTTTACTACTATTGAATACATATTTGCACCATGTTTATTATTTGTCTTATGATAACTTAATTGCACGCGTGAAATCGATAATAATAAAAATGATAAATAATTAATATGGATAAATTATAAAAAAAACACAGACAATTAAGTGGAGACCAAATCAATGTTTAGACAGTTTAAGGTGCCTAACTACTTATTCGAGCTGTACACAACTTTCAAACTCGGCTCTAAAGGGGTGACAAATTGCATATTGTGTATAGGATTCTAGTTGTTACTCGGTTTGTCTCAGCCACACTGGGTGGCAACGCTAATGTTCTCTAAGTTTCACCAATGTGTTGTCTCGTATATCTCAGGTCTCTGATAATCGTACATAGTGGTATAGTCATCAGATTTTTATTTAGCAGCAATTATTCATTGAGCGGGACGAACGCCACACTCACAATGTGATTCTTCTCTATGGCTATCTTTTTATGTCTTTTATGTCTGGTGGTTTTGGCTTTGATACACAAATTTATCTCAACTAGACTGGATTGGAATGTTTCAAACTTATTATTATATCATTTACATAGCCATCTGAAGCTAGGTTTGGTCCATTCATGTCAATTGTAGAACTTGGCAGTTGTCTCCTCATCCTGTAAATTTCACTAGCTTGACTTCTAATTGTTTGAATTAAATCATAAAAACTAAAAATATAAAAAATTTAGTTTTATTAATATATTTATTTACTTTAATAATAAAATTTTTATATTGAAAATAAATCTTAAATTTGATAGAATTATTAAAAATTTTACTTTTTTAAAATATCATCTATAAAATAAATTATTAGAATAAAAATTAAATTTCCAAAATTTATATTTTTTAAATAAATATTAATGATTTGTATAATATTTGTAGCAACTAAAATAATAGTGGAACAATTAGGTAGTTAACCGCCTATATAGATGATGGTGAAGGCTCTTAATCCCTCTGATCACTTTAGGACTGATTCAAGATTTTATGCAAGACTATGAGCATGCTTCCCATCGCTATTGTGTAAATTTTATTTTATAAAAAAAAAAAAAAAAAAAAAGAGAAAGGATTGCATTTACAAGTGGTTATAAATTATATATATACATAATTTAATATTGACAAAGTTTTCAAATATTATATTTTTAAATTTAATTTTTTTACTTATAAAACTTATATTTAAACTTATAATTATTTATAAATTCCCATGCTAAAGTCAAATTTCACCATAGTAATTTGCTCTAAAAACGAGAAACTTGCTATAATCTGTTGAAAAGAAATCAAGTCTTATATAATAGCATGAAATTGAATTTTTCAAGTTTTTATTTTAAATAAACAAGTCTTTTTTTCATTTTAAATACTGAATGAACATAGTGTATGAAAAAACAACATCAAAATCTTAGTAATTTATATCCTTGAAATATTTCTAATGTGCAAAAAATGAATTTTTTTTGCTAAAATTTTGCTTAGCATAAATGGTAGTAATTAAAAGAAAATAATTGCTTTGGTGCTTTGATGATCTAACCTTAAAAATCTTATTTTATGAATTTCGTTTATAGAAAATATGAATAAAGAGAAATAAAAGCTAATATATTATAGATTAACTCAATACAAACTAGGTATTTGGTTTTTAAAATATTTGTATTATATTTTCTTTGTTGTTTTCTAATACTTACATCATATTCGTATAATGTAACTAATGATTCTTTTTTTTTTTCCTTTGATTAAGTTTGGGTGGTAAATTCTTGACACTACCCCAATTAGATCGTGACTGGCACTAAGGAATGGATAGGCTTAAGGCCATTGAAACCCCTAGTAACCTTATTTTATTTTATTTTTAGCTAATCTTTAATTTATAATTATTTAGGTTGCAAGGATAATAAATAACATCCAACATAATTACAAAACAAGTTCACGGTATACACCAA
>CATIWR010275757.1:0-19598 GCA_949677035.1 Omphalea diandra
TTTTTTAAATATTTGTGACTGAATTATATATTAATTCATATATATATATATATATATATATATATATATATATATATATATATATATATATATTGCTACTCTTGATATATTATACCAAGCTATTAAATGTGTAATATATAAAAATAATTAAATATATGTTACTTTCTCGTTGTTTAAATATAAAAGGATCAATTGCAAATATGGTGTTTGAATTTTTTCTATTTTGGTGTTGATATTTTTTTTTCAAAGAAATATTTGAACTGTTAAAATCATATTCAATGTGGAGTTTTTTTCTAATCTAAACAATTAATAGCTACCATATGAAAATTTATCTAACTTGATACTTGATTTTATACGTTATTTTAATTAATTATATATGAGTACATAATTTCTTCACTTTAAAATAGAATTTGTTAATTTTTTTTACTTTATATTTGAATAAATTCTATTTCTATTACTGTAAAATTTGTTCAAAATATATACAAAAATTAAACAAAAAAAAATGAATAACTTCTGTATTTAAAGTGAAAAAATTATGTATCCAAATTTTAAATACATATGCACAATATCTACTATCAGATCAAATGTATATAATGAAGTTACGAAATTTACTTATTTAGATTAAAGAAAACACTACATTAAAAATACTTTTATCAATTTAAATATATAATTGAACAAAAAAATTATCTAAACATTGAAATAAAAAAATTAAAAAGTTTAGACAATGAATTTATAATTTACCCAATATAAAATACTTAGAATACGAGTCACTATTTGATGTTATAGTTTGAGAATATCGCAAAGTTATTCAAATCAAACATTGTAGCGTCCAAGTTTTCAATAAGTAACTCTAAAAATATCAGTTTTTTTTTTTTTTTAAATTACATTTTTAAAGTTGATCAGTATCCTTATATTAACTAAAACCATAAAAACACTCATATATTCATTTAATATATCTATCCAACACAGATGTCGTAACAGTATATTCTTTATCCAAAAAAAAAAAAAACATTATGTTCCTAAATTTATTTGACTTTGTCTGAAACAAACCCAAATAAAGAAAGAAACTACCCTGTCCCAAGGGAAATCAGCAGCAAGAAGCCCTTTATCGTGGGTTTGAATTTCAACAAAAATAAATAGCATATATTCTAATTATGTTGCCTTTGATAGTTGACAGTTTGGTGTTTGACTTGTAAAATTTAGCGGTCATGTAGTGTCGTAGTATATTCTTATATTCATTTTATGATTGCCAATCCTAATTTTTCATAAATTCTTGAATTTTGACATAGCAACTTGCATTAATCATCAATATATATATATATATATATATATATATATAAAATCTTAAAATTAATTTTAAATAATTATTTATCATATGTCAAATAATTTTATATAATATAGCTACATGTTTTTGTTTATTATATTATCTTATATAAAATTGCCATATAAAAAAATCTAAGTAGGAAATTAGAAAAAGTAATTACCATATAAAAAAATTCTAGGGAGAAAATTAAAAAATTTAAAAGTACAAAAAAATCTAAGTAGGAAGTTAATATCAAATAAAAAAAATTTATGAATAGAAAATTAGAAAAACTTAAAAGGTAAAAATTTTCAACAATTTCTACATATGAAATTAAAAATCTAAAAATAAAAAATTTTAAACAAAATGTCAAATTTAAATTAATTTCGTTGATTATTCAAAGTCTGAGTATGTAAAGATTAGTGATAATATAATATATTGTTAGAAATTATTTTATTCAAATTCAATAAATTTTCTCTTAAATTATGTTATATAAAATTAAATGTGAATCAATAGATAATTATTTGTTATAACTATCTCACACACGCACATATAAATATATGTAAATATAATAATTATCTATTAATTTTATTTGTTAACATGAAATATTTAATATTATTTATTTGATTGATTTTTAGGATTTATTTTGTTTGATTTAATAAATTTCTCTAAAAATTATATCATATAAAATTGAAGATATGAATTAACAAATAATTTTTTAGACAACCACCTTTATATAATTATAAATTGAAGATATTTATTTTATTATTTTATTTATTTGATAATATTGTTTATAAAATAATAATTTATTATTTAGCTAATTAATTAATTAATTAATAAAAATAAATATTAATTTTTTAAATTTATTATTATAATTATGTTGTGCAACTTACCAATTCACAAGTAATTATGATTGTTAAGTATTACTTGGTAGTGGTTTCTTAGTTCAAGAGCATTGACTTTGCATCTAGGGTTTAGTTTGACTTTAAACTTTACACTTCTAGTTTGGCATTTGCGGTGCCAATTAAAGCTTCAGCCAAATACAACATGATCCACTTCACAGGAGAAAAAGCATTGTTTGAAAATTGGATAGGACAAGTGGATTCAACTCACAAAATAAGAAATTGAATCATTTATTGGTTGAGTTGATTTTGGATTGATTTTAAAAATTATTTTTTATTTTAAAATATTATAAATATTTTTTTATTTTAATATATTTTAATTTTTAAAGTTATTTTAATAATATTTTAATATTTTTTTATATTAATTAAATCTAATTAATCAAATCGATGAACTCAAAATTAATTAATGAATCAATCTACTCAGTGTTCCAGTTTTAAAACACTGGACAAAAGTGTTTTTTTTTTTTTAAATTGCTCTATATGCACTTGAACAATTTGGTTCCATATATACTTCCATTCACAAGTTTAATTGATCCAGTTGAAAAATCATCAACATTTCTACATGAAATGCTAGCTCTCAAATTCAAATCAATTTTCTTATGGCAAACTATGTATTTGTTTATTTATATGTGGTCATTTTTTATTGTATAATATTATTTTTTATTATTGAATTTGTAGTATAATACTAAAAATTTCTTAGATTTTTTTTATAATTCATCATTATGTTTCTCATTTTTTTAAAATATATTATAAAATTTCTATATTTTAGCATCTCTAAATAGTTCTTTTCAGATTTTAATGATTTTTCGTTAGTTAAAGAAATATAGAACTTTAAAAATTTCCTAAGTTTTATCATGATACATTAATTCATTCTTTATTTTTTCTAAACTCTTTTATTTTGACATTATTCAATTAAGTAACTATGAGTGGGGAGGTTATTGATCGATCGACAATTACTGCAATATAATATAGTGAGATACCTCATTAAATGAGAATCTTGTGACTATACCATTATGTACGGGCATCAGAGCTCTGGAGGTATACAAGACAACACATTAGTAAAATCTAGAGAAAATCAAAGTAACCACCCAGTGTACTAAGACTAATTGGGTAACAACTAAATTTTTTTATGCAAAATACTCAACTCATCACCCTTTCACAGTTGGGTTCAGAAGTTGGGTACGACTTTAGGGAGGTGTTAGATACCTCAGGTCTCTCAGTCATTGGTTTAGCCTCCACTCAATTGTCTGTGATTTTTATAAATTATTCATATTAATTATTTATTATTTTATTATTACCGATTTCACGCACGTAATTTATATAGACATCACAAGACATATAAAAAACATGGTGCAAACATATATGTAATAGTAGTAAAAGAATTAATTAATTTTACAGGCCAAATGAAAGTGAAAAATTTACAAATGCAACCAAAATAAAAATAAAAATAAGGAATGAATAAAACGGAATAAGTATATCCTACAATACAAGATTAGTCTCCAGATGCCACAATTATATAAGAGAGTGAAAATAAAAATAGCAATAATAAGAATAACAATGATATATATTAAAATTAAAAAAATATTTAACTAACTTATTAACAGAATAATTAACAACATTTGGCACGATAACGAAATATCTAACTAATTCAAGAAAAATAATATTAAAGAGATACTAACATGAAAATAACGATAATATACCAAAATAATAAAATAGGCGATTAACCACAATATATTAATAATGTCATACTAAAAAAACCAAAATATTAAAATAGGAAAACATTGACTAATTAACAAAAAATTATTTAACCACATCTTCTAAAAATACCACATCAAAACAACTAAAATATTAAAAATAGGGAGACATTTAGCTAAGTCATAGAAAAAATATTTTAACCACAATATATTAAAAAATGCAACACAAAAAAAACTAACACAATAAAAATAGAAAAATATTTCGCTAGTTTACGGAAAAATATTCAATTGCAATATATTAAAAATACAACACCCAAATACAATGGTATATTATAAATAATTAAAATATTTAATTAGTTCACAATAAAATAATTAACACTAATATACTAAATTAACTATCGCATAAACACAACCATAATATATTAGATGAGAATAAAAGAAAGTAATATCATGTAGAGACTAATTAGAAATAAATAAAATAGCCCTAAGATGCCATACTTTTTTGATGAGTGTATATTTTTTGAGATCCAAAGGAAATGAGAAATGAGATATTTAACCTAAGAACAAGTGAAAGACGAATCTAAACAATAACTAAGCTTGGATCAAATGTAGAATATTTTCTCCACATTTTCTTTTTTTTTTTTTCTTTTCCCTCTCGAATTCCTTTATTTTCCATGTGACGACTTAAATGCTGATGCCAACCCCTTAAGAACCATTCTCACAAAAACATTTCTTATATTATACATGTGGCCCTAATGGCTACGTGTGCTTTATCTTTTTTTTTTTTTACTTTTTACTTTTAACTTTCTTTTTTTCTTTTTTTATTTCATTTATTTATTTTTTTAAAAAATATGTAGACTTGAATAAATACTCGGACCTCCATGAATTTTGAATTTTGAATTTTGAGTTTGAGGAAAATTTAAAAAGGAAGAAGCAAAAATTCTACCCACTTGGATTATCACACTCTTTTCTTTGTCCCAATTTAGTTGGCTATCATCATCAGGTTAAAATTTTTCGGGGCACAAAATGCAGTGTCTACAGTTTGCCCCTGTTTTGATGTGGTCCTAATAAATGCAAGATGAATGAAAAATGTAGCAAAGCATAAAGCAATCATTATGTAAATTTACCCCACATGTCTTTGATTCGCCCCAACAGTCTCCTCGAAACATATACCAAGACTTTTGTTGAGGTCTTTTTACAATAAAATGAAATGAGTGGATTTCTTCTTTCTTGTAGCTGTTAAAGTTCTGCTGAGGTATCTTTACAGTAGAATAATCTCCAATATGCTACATCTTCCTTAGCAGCTTCACTGTCACTAAGACTTCTATTGAGGTCTCTTTACAGTAAGGTTCGAACTTTGATGGTCTTTATCCTCCTTAGTAGTTTCGCTATTACTAAGGCTTCTACTGAAGTCTCTTTACTGTAGAATTTGAACTCTAATGGATTTCATCCTTCTCGGTAGCTAAACTATCACTAAGTCATCTATTAAGGTCTGTTTACAGTAGGATCTGGACTCTGATGGATTTCGTCCTCCTTGGTAGCTTCATAGTCTCCAAGACTTCTACTGAGGTCTCTTTACAGTAAGATTTGAATTTTGAAAGATTTCATCTTCCTCAGCAGCGTTGCTATCACCAAAGCTTCTACTAAGGTCTCTTTACAGTAGGATATTAATTTTGATGGACTTCATCCTCCTCAGCAGCTTCTCTGTTACCAAAGCTTTTACTGCGGTCTCTTTATAGTAGGCTTTTGACTCTGACAATTTTCCTTTTGTTGCAAATCTATTACTTTGGTGGTGCTCTCCTTTGTCGATAATCTTCTATTTGCATACATGCTGGTTATCGATCTGCTGATCCTTTCTTCGTCCTCTCTTGTCTTATTGTTGTAACTTTTTCACTATCTTGGATTCAACTTCACTTTCATTCCTCTTACTTTTTCATTTTTATTTTCTTTTTTCCTCTATTTTCACTTTTATTTTCATTTTTTCCTTTCCTTTCCTTTCATTTCATTTTTATTTTTCCTTTTCTCTCTTTTTTCTTCTTTTTGCTCTTTTTTTTTGGATCTCACATTTTCCTTTATACCTAGGCTACATCCCAAATCATTAATAGGTCAGCAAGATTTCTCATCTTCATCTCCAGTTCATCCTTGTCTGTCATTATAAAAACCTGCAGCTGTAACCAATATTAGTTCTTTAACACTCACTTAGGTTTATACATTACCTATTTTTTTTTCATTCTTGCATCATTGTAAGTGAGTTAAAACATGATGAAGAAATTATGGCAAATGTCGAGGTTGATGCACGATGATGCATCATACTCCTGAAAAATATTATGCTGCAAGAGAGACTAAGTGAAAAAAATGAATATGTATGAATTACATGTAATACAAGTCCCTAGTCCTAAACCATATTTGTCCATTATGTCATAAAAGTGTGCTGCCAAGTTACGGAGTAGATTTGAAGAATGTCATTGCTAAGGAGCTCATTAAATTCTTAGCCATATGTCTTACGTGCAAGAACGCTTTCGCACACATCTGTCTCTTTTCTTTTACCTACATGTCTTTCCCTCCACCTGTTTTACATGCAACATTGATCATTGCAATACGTTGAGCTTCTTTTCTCTTTCCTATACACCTCATTAGCCACTTGTCTTACATGCATAAATAATTATTATGACGTGTTAGCTTCTATTCTCTTTCCTGTACACCTCATCTATCACTTGTCTCACATGTATAAATAACTATTGCGACATTTTGGCTTTTTTTCTCTTTGCTGTACACTTCATTTGCCACTTGTCTCACATGCATAAATAACCATTATGATGTGTCATATTCTCTTCTTTTTCTTACACACCTCATTCGCCACTTGTCTTATAAGCATAAATGACTATTGTAATGTGTCAACTTCTCTTCTTTTCCTATACACCTCATTTGCTACTTGTCTTATATGCATAACTAATTATTATGACATGTTAACTTCTTTTCCTCCTTTATAATCCTTTGCCCATTATGTGATTCTCACATCACCAAGACAAACTCTTAATTATAACTAAAAGATCTCTCAACACTTAGTGTTCTCAGATACTCTACCATGGCAGAAGCAACCTAAAGGCGAATCAGATGGCTCTTAAGGATCATTTTCGAACAAGAATGGTCAATCATGAGTTGGCCTAATTGAAGAGCCCTAAAGTAGCTTACCAATATCACTTTTGATTTCTCGTTACGCAAAGGTGTTGTGTTGTTCTGGGATCCTAATGACCATGTTTTTTTTTAAAATTTTTCAGAATAAGAGTTATGCCCTATTTACGAAGAATTCAACATGGTGTTAGGGATAACTGCTTCTATTGCTAATCGGCCTACCTTGCCTACAATTGAATATCTAGTCGTTAAAAAAATGAGGCCTTTGTTTGACATGGATTGCAGGGTTATTGAGTTCATTACAAGTGATAGAGAGATCCTGATAGAGAATTTGATTGAAGTTTATGAAAAAAGAGACAAACCCATTGCTTTGTGGTGTATAATACTTAGTTGTTGTTTATTAGTGCAATTAGTTTGAGCAATGCTCTCTGGACCTCATAATGGGCATTGTCCTTTCATAATAAGCATTAGAAAAGTGTTATAGGATGAGCTAACCTTCTAGACCTTCCAATGGAATACACTCAAATACTTAACAGGGATTGAAATATTTTCAACGGGCATTATGAGAACTCTAATAGGTGTCAAATCACTTCTACAATTTTTGAAAAATAGAGCACAAAGACCATATTTTTTGAAAGTCAACGACAAGAGTTGATCATACTCCAATGGGTATTGAGGTTAGAATAAATGATTATTGCTTTTATCTAATGACCATAAAAAAGAAGTATTTTGAACAATTAAAAAAATGGGAGAAAGAAGAGTCTTGTTGCACCCACTCTCAATAGCTACTTCTAACAGGTGTTTCGATAGGACCAATAACCATAAAAGTTAAATATTAAATGTCTACCACCTGTTTTCATGAAATCAACAATGGTTGATGCCTTAACAACAAGTATGGAGCTTTTTCAACTGGTGTTATCTGCTTACAACTGTAATATAAAGTGGTAGCTTCTCTTTAATGGCTAGTTCCTTATTTTGCCTATAGAAAGGAATCACTTTCAATATAAACAAGGTAGAGAACTATTCTATTAAGTGAGTAATCTATTGTTAAAGCTATTCTCAATCAAAAAGGTTGTTACATTGAGAACAAATAGTGATATAACATCCAAAAGATATGCATTAATCAAGCTTGAGAGTAAACTAAAAGAGTTATCTTCAAAACTGAATTTGACGGATAAACTTCTTAAGAACTTTCTTTATTTTTTTTACTACATCAAGCATACCTTGTGAATGTACTTTGACATCTATTCTTGCTTGAGTGAGAGTTTTTCTTTCACTTAAAAGTGTTATAAACTCTTTCTATGTAACTCAGTGTTGAGAAATCCTTTGAAAGTATCTCTTGTGAAAAGTTTAAGGTGGTACTTGGAAACTATTTTGGGTTAAGGTTTAAGTAGTACTTGTGAACTACTTGTAAGAGGTTCATAGTGCTTAAGAATCTATCACTTATAAAGGCTTCGTTAGTGCCCAAAAACTTAAGTAAAGTTTATTGATAACACCTTAAGCTATCAAAATAATGAAGGTTTTAATGGAAATACCAGAGGAGAAGACTTAGGCAAGTTATGTCAAACCTTTATAAATCTTTTCTATTGATTTTTCATCTATTTATGCATTTAGTTTGAATTTGTAAAATTTACCTTTGCCTTATTCAACCCCCTCCTTCTAGGGCACCAAGAGATAACAACTAGTTGTTCATATATATTTGGGGTCTATTAACACTCGAGATTTTTTAATTCTAATACCATTGGAAGGGCTGAACTTTAGCCTTAATAGGGAGTATGACCTCTGTGCCATAAACCAAAGAGTCAAGAGTTTCCCCATTTGAGGTCTTGACAGTGGTTCAGTGTCCTTATAAGGCAAATGGCCACTTATCAGACCAGTCTTTGCATGTCTCAACCATCTTGGTGAGGATTTTTTTAATATTTTTATTGGCTGCCTCTACTGTGCTATTAGTGTGTGGTCTATAAGGGGAAGACTTGTGATGGTGGATGTCATATTTCTGTAGTAGATCCCGAGTCTCTACTTGAAAGTGCACTTTATTATCTGTCACCACATGATGCAAAACTCCATATCTACAAATGATGTTTCTCTTAATGAATTTGGCTACTTGTTTTTCCTTAATCTACCATAAGCCTCTGCCTTGACCCTTTTCAAAAAGTAGTCAATTGCAACTATAATGTACTTCTGACCTATAGTTGTAGCAGCCTTAATTTCACCAATGATGTCGATCCCTCAAGTTGCAAACAACCATGAAAAAGTTAAAGTATATAATTCAATCGGGGGTAGATGATTAAGATTTCCATGAACCTAACATTTGTAACACATCCTTACTAACTCAATGCAATCTTTTTCCATTGTGAGCCAGAAGTATCCTTGCCTAGTTATCTTTTTGGCCAGGGCTAACCCGTTCATGTGAGGCCCATAGACACTTGCATGTATTTCTTCTATGACTTGCTGTACTTCTTTCTCTGACAGACATCTCAATTGCATACCATTAGACATCTTTTTATACATATCTCTTTTAAAAGTAGTGAACTGCATAGCTAGTCTCCTTATTATCTCTTGGTCCTTTTTTTGTACTCTTTTAGGGTATTCTCGATTTTCTAGATACCTCTGTATGTTAGAATACCACAGTTTATCATCCTTTTCTGCTTGCATCACTTATTCTCTAATGTAATAAGGTTTCTTAGATTTAATGATCATCAATGATTTTAGAGGAACTTTGTCTAGCCTTTCCCAAATCGACACAAAAGTAACCAAAGCATTTGCTAACTAATTTTCCTCCCTGGTTATATGTTTGAAAGCATATTTACTAAAACTTTATCTCACCATCTTCAAATAATCTAGATACTACCTCAACTTCTCCTCCTTTATATCCCATTCTTCTATGTCTTGAGAGATGACTAGCATTGAATCAACTTTAACTTCAAATTTTCTAACTCCTATTGCCATAATAGTTTTAAACCTAAATAGGCATGCTTCATATTCTACCATATTATTGGTGACCTTGAGTTGAGTTTCCTAGCCATGGGAAACATTTCACCTTCCAGCGACGCACCTGCTCCTCTCTTATTGGCTATATCGTTAAAGTACATTTGTCATCCATGCAATTCTATTGCTTGTAAGCCATTATCTGGAAACTCCAAGTCCCATGGCTCATCTTATGTAACTACATGTTGTGATAACAACTCAACAATTACTCTCCCTTTGATTACCTTTTTGGTCATATAGACGATATAAAATTTTGATAGCATAACCAATGATTTGGCTAACTTACCAACTAATGAAGGGGCCCTATATAAATACTTGAGAAGATCCATCCGTGACACCATTTGCACCTTATAGGATCGAAAGTAATGTCACAGCTTCCTTGTGGTCCAAATCATAACCATAAATGTCTTTTCAATTTGATTGTACTTTTCCTCATATGGGAGCAATTTCTTATTCAAGTAATAAATGATGTGTTCAACCCCAACTTTGTCTTCCTAAGCAAGCATGACACCAATTGATATTTTTTTAATAGTCAGATACAAAATTAGAGGCTTTCCTAGTCTTGGTGGTTTCAGAACTTATTGGTTTATCAAATACTTCTTAAAATGATTCAGTCTTCCTCAGTAACTTAACAATCAACTCACACATTACTGTAAACTTGGCAATGAACCCATTGATATACCGTAGCCTTCCCAAGAAGCCTCAGACTTCTTTCTTTGTCTTTGGTGTTGGCATTTCATGAATAACCTTTATTTTTTTAGGGTCAACCTCAATTTCTTACTAACTAATAATGGTCCTAACAACTTTCCAAAAGTTACCCCAAATACACATTTCTTCAAGTTTAATCTGAAATTGTATTTTTCAACTCTCTATAGAAACTTCTTAAGTGATTTGAAATGACTTTGCTGGTTTTTGATTTCACCATCATGTCATTGACGTACACTTCCATTTCTTTGTACATCAAATCATGAAACAAGGTTGTGGCCATCATTTGATAATTTGCCCCCACATTCTTCAACCCAAAAGGCATAACTTTGTAGCAATAAGTTCCCTATTCAGTGATGAAGGATGGCTTCAACTTATACATGATAGCCATTAGAATCTGATTATATCTAGAAAACCTATCCATAAAGGAATACATTATAGTAGCTACTGCGTTATCCACCAGCACGTTGATATAAGCCAAAGGAAAATCATCTTTGGGATATACCTTATTCAAGTCCTTGTAATCGACGCAGACTTGAACCCTTTTGTCCTTCTTCAATACAAGTATAATATTAGCTAACCATTTGGGGTAGTCGACTGCTTCTAGAAACTTAGTTGTTATTTGTTTGAATACCTCATCCTTCACTAATTGAACCCATTCTAGTCTAAGATGCCTTAATTTTTATTTAATAGGTTTCACATGAAGGTAAGTTGGGATTGTATGTTCGACAATACTTTTTTCTATCCCAGGCATGTCATCATAAGTCCAGGCAAAGACCGTTTTATACTTAGTTAACAACTCCTCCAAACATCATCGTTCATCTAGGGTAATGCCTTTACTATGGCTAAATATTTAGGATTTTCTTCAGTGCCAAGGTTGCTAGCATTTTTTTGAATAGATTTAATACAAAAGCTACTCATAAGATGCTCAAGTCTATACACAGTTCCATTAGGAGAGACATCACACAAGTAAGCAAATCTAAAATTCATTAACTTAAACTTGTTCAAAAATATATCATCATCCTCAAACATCTCAAAAAACATAATATCAGGGATATCCGTGACAAAAATATCCTCATTCGTGCTATGAACTAATGCTATAAGATTAGAGAGCTCCACATCTAGTTTTCTCTTTGACATCTCTCTTTCCTCCAACTTAAGTGAAGTTAGGACATTCGATCCACTCTCCCTAGTGATATTAATGTTCTTCCCCTTCTTGTCAAATTTTCTAGCACCTAGAGTTTCTTTTTCCTCTTCCTCAGGCTTTAACTTCAATGCGGTTGTCTCAAAGTTGAACACATCAACGAAGATCTCAAACCCTTAAACATACTTTCCAATAATAATTACTGGTTTTTGAGATCCATCATACGAAAATTTTTCATCCCCCTTACGAAAGAAGACTGATAATGCACTTTTACCCTCATTCTTTGCTAGTGTCTCTTCTTTTGTAAGATCGTAGCCTAGACCATGCCATATTGTGTATCCCTAAAGTTTAAGAAATTTTGGTAGACCATTTTCATTCTTTCCTAACTAGTCCCTGGCAGAAAAAATATACTTTTCATCATGTAAGCCATATAAGGATCCATCCTGTCTTCATAAATTCCAACCACATGAAATCCTCATAGATAGGAATCGAGACACTTATAATAGTTGCATATCATTTATTTTGGCACATGTTGTTACAACCCCATATTATGTTAGGAACTTCACCTTTTGGTGCAAGTTCGATGGTACTCTTCCAAGTGCATGAAATGAAGGCCTTCCTAGTAACAAAGCACAGGTCAATAGTATATCAATCATCATGACCTTTACCCTGTACCTCTAATTGAATAGGGCCCCATCTTCATCATTGTTTTGAAAATTCTAGCCACAGGCCTCTTGCTATTATCATAAGATTAAATGATAAAATTTGAAGCCTTTAGTTCAAACATATCCATGCTAAACTTAGACAATGCCTTTAATGGATAAACATTAATGCTTGACCGATGTCTACCATTATACACAAAGCATGTTTTCCCTTCATCTCCACCTTGATGAATAAAACCTTGTTATGATTTCTCCTTTTGGGTAGTAGATCAACATCAGTGAAGATAATCCCTTTTTTATCATCATTTATCGATGCAAAAGTAGTGATAGTCAAATTAAAGAATGCCTCAACCATTGCCTCCCTATGCTTCTTGAAGAAAGCTAGCAAGTCTCACACACTAACTTGCACTTGAGTTATTTTCAATTGTTTCACTACCACATCCTTACTCTCATCTTCTTTCCCTTTCCCCTTATTGCTCTCTTTTACTTTGTCTTTGTCTTTCTCCTTTTCTTTTTCACTCTCTCCCTCATAGTTTTTCCCACTTCGAGTAACTCACTCACCTTTTCCCCTTCGATATCACTCATATCCTCCCAAACATTAACTTCCATTTTTTCTTCCTCTTTATTGAAACTTTCCCACACATTTAACGTCATTAACTACAACTCCTCACTCTCATTTTTCCTCTCACTCTCCCCCCTTTTAACTCTCTATTTCTCCTTCACTCATTTTCCTAATAGATGCCATAACAATTGCCTCATTCAAGCCTGAGTCAATCGTCAGTAAATTCTAAGGTGGGGGACCTTATTATAGCTAGGCAAAGGGTTCTTGTGTGTGCTGGGTTGGCCTACTTTAGGATTAGTAATCTTACTTGATTCAATTAAATCCTGAATCTCATGTCAAAGTTGAATATACTGATCTATGTGATGCCCTACTATCTGGTGAAAGGCATAGCATGCATTCAGGTTATGACCCCTAAGAAGTGGATTTGGAAAAGGTTTAGGGTTTGAAGCATGTAGCACCCCTTTCTTCTTCAACTTCTTAAAGGCTCTGGACAAACACATCCCCAGCTCAGAGAACTTTTGAGGTTGCCTCACAACATGTACATCGATAGTCTTTTGGTTGTGGTTGGTAACTAGTTTGTCCTCCTTGTATCCTTCTCTTGTAATTTTATTGATTGTCTGACTCAACCTTTTCTACTTGCACACTTGAATCCAACACATCTTCAAAATTTTGAATAGGCAAAAATGTGACTCAATTTTTAATTAAAGGCAAGGTACCTCTCATAACCATTCTGACTGGATCCCTTTCATCTGTTCAGTCAGCTCTTTTTGTCTTTTCAGATAATCAATAAATGACTTATTAGGTTGCTGTTTAGTGGCCTCCAAGTCTTTTAGAGTCACATCCATCTTCAAGTTATATAAGTAATGGCTTTTAAAAGCCTTGACCAACTTTTTCCAATTTTCTCAAACCGTCTTCAACTGGTTATGGTGCCATTTCACTGAGCGTCCTTCCAAAGACAAACCAAAGTACTTGACAATCAATACAAGGGATAACCTGACAACCTTCATGGTTGTGACATATTGCTTCAAATGAATCATACAATCTTGGGTTCCATTAAATCTGACTAATTCTGGCATTTTGAACTTCAATAGAAATTCCACCTCATCGGATAAAGATAAGTCCTCTAAGTCTTCTTCTTTTCCTATTCCCTTAGATTCTAATAGTTGGTGGAGCTTATCCATCCATTTAACAATCTTAGCCATTACCTCTTGACCATCAATGGAAACCCCAATAATCTTTTGAACCATCTTTTCCTTAGTTACGTTTTAACATTCACAATCCTCTATTTCATAAAAGTCATCATCATGTATCTATATGGTAGGTATTTATGGTGGGGTAGCTAGGTTTGGTTAGGGATGTGGTGTTGGTTGAGGTGCTGGAATTGGTATTGTTTGGTTTTGTAGAATGGTGTCATCTATTTTGAGTTGAGAAGGTGGACGTATTTGGGTGTGGAGCTGCTAATGTTTTAGGATGAACTGGTGACTTCCCTTTGTCACTTTTTTCTAAGAGACCAATCCTTCTATTCACTATTCTAATCATTTCCCCTATTTATCTCCTCATGGATTTGAACATTTTTTTTTTTTTTGCATTTCTTAACTTATTTGGTTAAAAGCATCAGACTATTTATTAGCATCACCCATGGTTGATCTAGAGTTTTCTTCAAAGGTTGCCTCAAGACTCCTTCGAGTTAGAACATGATGGGTATTTAGGATCTATGATGGTTACAAAATGAAAGGGGTTAGAACATGATGCATATACATGTATATGCGTAAATGCACACAGTTGAGTTAAAATGGCAAACATATGTGAACCTTCCTCCCTTATATCACCCACACACATTGGTTTTGAAGCTTTTCCTTAGGATATTTGGCCAATTCAGCCACCATCAGGGGGCGGCCAAATTTGTGTGTCGAATCTCTCATGTCAGGAACCATCCACAATGGCGAACCTTCAAATTCAAGGAATATAATTCATATCAAGGACATATATATTTCCTAGCAAAGGCATAAAATTTTCACACCAATGTATTCAGGACATAAATCATATCCTTTAATTTTCTAATTTCAAACCATTAACAAATAACACATAAGTTAAGGGTTATCCTATCCATAGGTTTAGGGCAACTACATGGGCTTTGGCTAGGTTTCGCTGATGAAGATGGCTCCTACAAGCTAAGGCCGAGACAACCCTTTTAATATACCCAAAGGTATAAGGCTTGAGAGTGGTGTTTCCCATGGGTGTTCATCTAAGAATAAGTGAAACTTAGGTATTGTACCAATGGTAGCACTAGGTAATTAAGGCAGTTTGTGTGCAAGGTATGTGTAATGAATACAAAAGTGCAACATAATTAATATAGAAAAAATACAAAAATCAAAGATAATTATACGAAATCAACTTCTCTATTTCTAGTGGAGTTAACACTGTGAGTGGGGAGGTCTATTGCTCAATCGACAATTTCCATGAGGCAATACAATAGAATACCTCATTAAATTAGGATCTTATGACTATACCACTTTGTACAGGCATTGGGGCCCGAGAGTATACGAAACAACATATTGGTGTAACCTAGAGAAAATCAGAGTCGACACCTAGTGTAATTGGAACTAACCAAGTAACAGCTGTAATCCTATGCATAATACTCAACTTGTCACTCATTCAAAGTTGGATTTGGAAGTTAGGTCCGGCTTGAGAAAGGTGTTAGGCACCTAGGCCCATCTGAACATTGGTTTGTCCTACACTTAATTGTCTTATTATTTTATTATTATTGATTTCATGCACCCAATTAATATAGGTGTCACAAGACATATAATAAACATGGTGCAAACATGTATGCAGTAGTAATAAATGAATGAATTAATTTTATAGGCCAAATGGGAATAGAGAATTTACAAATATATCCAAAATAAAAATAAAAATAAGGAATGAAGAAGACAAAATAAGTATATCCTACAACACAGGTTGGTCTCTAGATGCCATAATTATATAAGAGAGTGAAAATAAAAATAGTAATAATAAGAATAACAATAATATATATCAAAATAAAAATATTTAATTAACTTATTAACAGAACAATTAAGAACAACATTCCAAAATGAGGTGCCAAAATGAGACAAACTATTTTACGTTAAAAAAATAACGAAATATTTAACTAATTCATGAAAACTTATATTAAAGGAATATTAACACGAAAATAATGATAATGTACCAAAATAATGAAATAGGCAATTAACCACAACATATTAAAAATGCCATACCAAAATAACTAAAATATTAAAATAGGAAAATATTTAACTAATTCACAGAAAATTATTTAACCAGATCATCTAAAAATACCACACTAAAATAACTAAAATATTAAAAATAGAGAGACATTTAGCTAATTCACAGAAAATATTTTAACCACAACATATTAAAAAATGCAACACAAAAAAACTAATACAATAAAAATAGAGAAATATTTAGCTAGTTCACAAAAAAATATTAAATTGCAACATATTAAAAAAGCAACACCAAAATATAATGATGTATTAGAAATAATTAAAACATTTAATTAGCAACACAATAATTAAAACTAATGTACTAAATTAACTACCATACAAATACAACCGTAATATATTAAGATGAGAATAAAAGAAAATAATGTCAGGCAGAGATTAGCTAAAAATAAATAAAATGGCTCTCAAATGTTGTCTTTTTGACGGATGTATATTTTTTAAAATCTAAAACAAATGAGATATTTGAATTTGAGAATAAGTGAAAGACGAATCAAAACCATAACTAGACTTGGATCAAATGTAAAATATTTTTTCCATATTTTTCTTTTTTTCCTCACTTTTGTTTTTCTTTTCCTTCTCGATTCCCTTATTTTTTGTGTGATGAACATTTCCTATTTATAGGAAATGGATCCCTTCCCTCTCACACGTGGCGTGGCCACGTGTTGTTTACATTTTTTTTACTTTTTGCTTTTTGACTTTTTTCTTTTTTTTTTTTTCATTTTTTTCTTTTAAATATGTAGACTTGAATAAATACTTGGACTTCCATGAATTTTAGATTTTGGATTCGATGAAAATTTTAAAAGGAAGAAGAAAAAAATTCTACTCACTCCCTATACTAGGATTATCACTCTCATTTCTTTGTCTCAATTTTGCTGGGTATCATTATCGAGTCAAAATTTTTTAGGGCACAAAATATAGTGTCTACAGTAGTTATTCTATAATATTTTAGCTTTTCCAATTATTCAAAGATGAAAAATCAATATAATTAAATTAATTATATAAATATCTTTATAAATTTGAATAATTTTTAAAATATATTTGTTAGACTAGGTTGGTCAAAGTTAGGTCAAAACTCTCTTTTAATCATGACACTATACGATTATAACATCTATTCTAAGTGTTGTTCTTGCATAATTTAAGTTGGGGACAGATTGGAAGTTGAATGAAGGTAAAATATTCCAAGTATCAAAACTGTTCCCAATCGCTACTCTAGAAAAATTTGGGATTAAAGTTGATAGACTGATTTGCGATGATTGTCGTAGCTAGAGTGACAACCACTATATTCAAACAATTTGGGAAGAACTCCAACGACCAACCAAAGGACCAGTTAAGTTGAGCCATGTGTAAAGGAACCGTTTGAAGTTTCAAAATTTGCGATCATAAATAATGGTAGCGACTGCTACTCACCTTTAGCTTAGACGTTAAAATCTCTAGTTTGATTTGCGGTGGCAGTAACCATCCACTATTCTAATGTTATCTTAGTAGTGACTGTGATAAGCAAATCTCGATCGCAACTTTGTAATTCGTGAGAGGGTACTAAAGACTAGTTTTTGAATAACTAATACCAAAATGCCAGTGTCACTAGCAGCTAGACAAATTTAAAGATCATGACCGAGAAAAGGCAAATTTTATAGCAAAAAGTTGATAGCGATCATGATATCTTGTCGTGACTGCAACTTGCCTTTGATAAGTATTGTAACAACTTTGGTGGTTTGGACACAGTTTTGATTGTAACAACTCTTTGGTGGTTGGAACTTATAAATACTCTATCAAATGGCTTTAAATGCAATAAGATAGTATTTAATCATGAAAAAACTCTTACAATTTGATTTCTCAACTCTTTATCTCTTTAATTCTTTGTACTTGAGTTGTTGAAGGTTAGGTGTGAGCCATAAATAATTTGGGTTTGGGTTTTAGAGTCAGCCAAGGTGTGAAAAACTCTTGTGTAGGGTTGTATGCAAGCCAAAACCATAAATTGTAAAGGTTTTATTGTGTGCCTTGAGAAAACACTTATAAGTTAAGTGTGAGTTTGTAGAACACCATTGAGAGTTAGTTAAATGCCCAATTGAGTAATTGAAAGTGGACATAGGATTTGTTAATGCCCAAACCACTATAAATTGTTTATGTTGATTCGTCTTCTACTCTTTCTTTGATCTTTAAATTCTTCAACTCCCTACAAAGTTCAAAATTTTCTATAAATTCAACCCCCTTCTTGGTGTATAAGGGCCAATAAGTGGTATCGGAGCTTGAGTCTGAAAGCTTTACTTAATTGTTTAAGAAAAAATATGACACAAGAAGGAATCCACTCTCACCTCAACTCCTTTTTTACTGGATCTGATTATGCTCATTGGAAGTACAAAATGGAAATATAAATTGGTGGTGATGTGGTGGATCTTTAGGACGTTAAAACTAGAAGTGGAAGCCATCCACTAGGGTAGTGGATGGTAGTGAGGAGGTACTTCTAAGAGAAGAAAAGGTTGAGGCCCATAGGAAGGCTAATGATAAGAATAAAAGAGCAATAATAGTCATGTTAAGTTCTATTTTAAGAAAAGAATGTGAAAGAGTTCAACATTGTCACACTATTCATAAAATATGGAAAGCCTTGGAGAACTATCATGAGGGCATTATGCAAGTTAAGTCCAAAAGATTAGGCATGTATATGATGGAGTATGAGGTTTTTATGATGATGGAGAATGAAACCGTCACTGATATGACAAATAGACTCCTTGCCATTATAAAAAATATAAAGAAGTATGAGAGCACTCTAACCAGTTATGTTGTAAACTCTAAAATCCTTAAAATGCTTCCTTCGAAAAAGTTTGGGGCTTGGGTGTGCAGTATTGAAGAGTTGAACCATGACATTGGCTAAGTCGTAACTGATGTCCTCATTAGGAAGCTTTTTACTCATGAGATAGCCATCAAGAAGATGAAAAAATGAAAAGGATGAGAGGGCAAAGGGGCAAAGAGACAAAGTAGAGATAAAAACTCTTGCTTTCAAGTCTTCTAACAAAGATAAGAAAGTGGAAGAAAGTTTGAGTGAAAGTGATGAAAGTGAGAAGGAGGAAAAAGAGCTTGCCATGCTCTTAAGGAGATCTAAAGTGTAACATCCCTAGTCACATTCATTAGCATTATCACATGAGCATATGCATTAGATAAATAATCATTTAGAAGTACCATTGCATTTGGGGACATTGGAACATATATGTAGTGTTTGTATAGTTGTATGGCAAATTG
>CATIWR010275785.1:0-27208 GCA_949677035.1 Omphalea diandra
ATTCATATGTAAAAGGTAACAATTCAATCACATATACATCATAAAATTATCACACATATACACATTAGAATCTAATTATCATTTTTACTCACCTTTTGATGTAACCAACCTTTACAGTAGGTTTGGTTCTCTCTTTATGGCTTCCTTAAACTATTGACATCCTAACATTTGATACATACATTATTATAATTATGCCAAAATGATTATGAATGCTTGGTATGCAACTATGGCATGATCCATGCAAGTGGACCTAGTGTTTATGCATGTTTTCCTTTATATGGCAGTCGGAGCTTGCTACAGTCTCACGACAATAATTCTAGATATACTTATCCAAATTACTTGATTCTTTTTCAAATAAACTAGACACATAATTATACAACATATTAAAATTTCAAGCTAATATAAGACACACAGAAAATAGGGTGAATTTTTTAATTTTTCTCTATTTCAATGTCATCTCAGTCTGAGTAGGTATTACATTCTTGGGTATATCTCAAATTGTACAAATCAATTTGTAAAACTGATTTACCAGAAGTTACACAACACATAAATGAACATCATTCATGTTTTACATATTGTCTAATTCAGTCTATAAAATCACCAAAATAAATGACCAATCTCAGGGTGAGCAGATTTTCAACATGGTGATAATCAGTCATAATGAAGGGGCAATATCTCAACATCCATACAAAATTTGGCAACAATACTTTAAATTCATGTATATAATATATAAATATACAACTTTCAAGTTTAACACATCACCAAATTCCTAATCTATGGCTATCAAATTCTTGGAAAACAAAATTAAAAGACAGGTGAGGTTTCATCCGATACAGGGTTAGTCATAATCAATGAGCCATATCTCTTTCCACACAACAAATCAATCCAAAATGGTTTGTAGGTGTTTATAAGGGACATATCCCTACAAATTTCATTATTATACTTTGTCAAAATTAGAGCCTAAGTCCATCAAAATATAAGAAAATAGAAAGACTGAGGCGATTTCGGTTGGTTGTGAACCAGCCCTAATGAAGGAGACATAACTCCTCACACACACCAAATCAAGAAAAACTATTTCATATGAATTTAGATAAGGGATAAAGCTAGAACTTTCATATTTTACACTTTCTCTAATTCCTCCTCTAGGGTTATGAAATTGTGAGTAAAAAATTCTGCTCTAACAACAAAATCAACACAATCAATCAGCTCTTGTTCTTTTGAATTTCAACTTCCATCTAAGAGTTCTACCTCAAATACTCCATAATTCTCACTAACCATGCATGATTGAATGTCATGAGAAGTTAATTTCATTTGAGAAGAAGATAAATTAACTTACCTATTGTCCTAGGACCATAAAAAACTTAGGCTTCCTCCTTAGGCAGCTCACTCTTCTCCCTCTCCTTCTTCTTCTTCTTCCCTTTCTTTCTTTCTTCCTTAGCTCTCTCTTTCTTCTATTGTACCTCACATCTAACCCCTTAATTTTGATTCTAAAGGGTCAAAAATTCCACTTGTAAGCCTATTACAATAAGACAAAATCATGGTGTTGCATTCATATTGGTTGGAAATTCACTTTCCTCTTTTAGTCCCTCTTTTTCACTCCTTAAGCACCTCTATCCATCTCTAAATTGCTAGATGTTCCTTTGCAAAATGACACTTAATGGAAACTTTAGAATTGATCAATCTCCTTTGTCAAGATCAAAAGAGGTCAAAGACTTAGGGTTAACCAACCTAGTCCTATAGAAGTGACCACGAAAAGGAATTTCAAAATGAGTCTTTTGAATCTTATTGCCAATAGAATGAGATTTTTCACAACTTTTCAACTCCTAGAACATCACAACAAAATGGTGTTGTAGAGGGGAAAAAAAGAACACTAGTAGAGATGGCTAGAATGTTGCTCAACGAGTATTCTTTACTAAATTACTTTTAGGCCGAAGCTATTAATACTTCATGTTATATTGCAAATAGTGTTTTTAAAACACCCATTCTCAATAATACATCTTATGAGCTATGAAATGGTAGAAAACCTAAGATATCATATCTAAGAGTATTTGGATGCAAGTGCTATATATTGAATACCAAGGACAATCTTTGAAATTTGACTAAAAAACTAATAAAGGTGTATTCTTAGAGTATTCCACCTCTAGCAAGGCCTATAGAGTCTTTAATAAAAGTTTAATGGTTGTTGAAGAGTTTATGCATGTTGTATTTGATGAATCTAGTAAACTTGATCTTGGGAAATGTACTTTTATTGATGATCTTGTAGGTGATTTTGAAAAATTGAAATTGGAACATACTACAAGAGAGGAAGATAAAGATAAGGATAAGGATAAGTAATCAATAGTAGACAAGGATCCTCAACATTAATAAAAAGCATTGCCAAATCAAGATCTACCCAAAGATTGGAGATTCTCCAAGCATCACCCTAAAGATTTAATCATTGGTGATACTTCAAAGGGTGTAAGTACTAGATCTCAACTCAACCTTTTAGATAAAAATCTTGCTTTTGTTTCTCAATTTGAGCTAAAATCTATAGATGAGGCTCTTGATGATGAAAGTTGAGTGATTGCTATGCAAGAGGAACTCAACCAATTTGAGAGAAACAATGTATGGGAACTTATTCCTAGGCCCAAGGAACACCCAATTGTAGGTTGTAAATGGATGTTTAGGAACAAGTTAGATGAGCAAGGATTCATCACTAGAAATAATGCTAGATTGGTTGCAAAAGGATACAACCAAGAGGAAGGCATAGACTATGATGAAACCTATGCTCCAGTTGCAAGGTTAGAGGCCATTAGGATTCTATTAACTTATACATGCCATATGAATTTTAAATTATTTAAAATGGATGTCAAAAGTGCTTTTCTAAATGGTGTTATTGAGTAGGAAGTTTATGTTGAACAACCTCCTGGTTTTGATTCACATTGTTTTTTGAATTATGTTTTTTTTTTCACATTATGTTTTTAAATTGAATAGAGCCTTATATGGGTTGAAACAAGCTCTAGGAGCTTGGTATGAAAGACTTAGTTCATTGCTTTTGAAAATTGATTTTGAAAAGGGAAAGGTGGATACAACTTTATTTGTAAAAAGACACAAACATGATACACTAATAGTACAAATCTATGTTGATGATATCATTTTTGGTGCTACTAATGAATCTGTATGTGAGGATTTTGCTAAGTGTATGACTAGGGAATTCGAGATGAGCATGATGGGAGAGCTCAAGTTTTTCCTTGGTCTACAAATCAAGCAAACCAATGAAGGGATCTTCATCAACCAACCTAAATACATAAAGGACATACTCAAGAAATTTGGCACAGATGGATGCAAAGTAGTAAAAACACCCATGAGTGGTACCATCAAATTTGACAAAGATGAATCAGGTAAGACAATTGATGAAAAGAGATATCAAGGTATGATCGATTCTCTACTCTATCTTACTACTTCTAGACATGATATTATGTTTAGTTTATGTACATTTGCTAAATTTCAATCTTGTCTCAAAGAATCACATTTAAATGTTGTCAAAAGGATTTTTAAATGTTTGCATGGCACATTACACTTAGGTCTATGGTATCCTAGAGATTCATTTTTTAGTCTCATAGGATACTCGGATGTAGATTACGCTAGTAGTATATTAGATAGGAAGAGCATTTTTGGAACTTGCCAATTTATAGAAGAATGCTTAGTGTCTTCGTTTAGCAAGAAGCAAGTTTCAGTTGCCTTATCCACCACTGAAGCTGAGTATGTAGCTGCGGGTTGTTGTTGCACCCAAGTGCTTTGGATGAAACAACAATTAAAGGATTACAACAAAGTTATTGATCACATTCCTATCAAATGTGACAACATTAGTGTGATTAATCTCTTTAAGAATCCCATCTAACACTTTAAGACCAAACACATAGATATTAGGCATCATTTTCTTAGATATCATACTCAAAATGGTGATGTTATGTTAGAATTTATAGACACAACTCATCAATTTATAGATATTTTCACTAAACCTCTCAAAGAAGAAAGGTTGAACTTTATTAAGAGAGAATTGAGAATGCTTAATGGAAGCTCCCTAAAGTGAAGAAGTTTGATCTTTTGTTTAATTGTTATATGTTTGGTTGTATGTGACATTTATCATTCGATGTGTTTATTATAAGTGCAATTATGCTCTTTTACGTCAATTTGCATCAATATATTAAGTGGATCACAACTTGAAATGTCAAATTTTGCTTTTTCATTATTATCCCTCTTGTCTTATAATTCATGGTCGCAAACTATAAGTTCATTTTATCAGCTAACAGCTATAAATTTGCAGTCACAAAATTTGCTCTCCATCACGAATTTAGTCAAAAATTTAAAATTCTAACCATTGTACACGTCGGTTTCTGAGGATTTTTTTGTCCGTTACTCACATATTTCAGAATTAGCAATCGCGATTTTCAATTCGCGGTCGTGAATTCTAGTAATTGCCTCACATTGATTTGATTTGACTGCCAATCATTTCAAACCTTTCATTATTCACATTCTAGTTGTTTCTAGCTATTTATACACCTTTTCTTTGGCTATATAAACCTCATAAATAGTGATTTTCATCACTACATCTTATACCAAATCATCTATCTTCTATCCTACTCTCAAACTTCTCTAAATCTTTTTACTCTTCCCAATGGCTCCTAAAAAAGCTTTAAGAACAGAGAAGGATAAGGTAGTAGCCCAACCCTCTGCACCACCAGCCCTACATCAAATGAAAAGGATTACAAAATAAGAGAAGGATCACTATAAAGCTAATGCCTCCAAAATTATCCTTCGAAATAAAATCCCCTCAATTTTTCTTTTATAGTCCCTTAGGATCAATGACGAGATTTACGCATTTCTCTCTAACTTAGGATGGAATGAATTCATCTTTCGTGATGAACCTGGATATGAAGAGATCGTGAGAGAATTCATGTCTACGGTAACTCTTAATTGCAAAGCCGAATCCCATGCCGGACAATATGGCTTAGTATTTAGAGCTTTTTGGGATCCTTATTTTATCACTTTGAACAATTATCCAACCACTTTCATCTTCAAGTCGGAGATAACATTCCATTCATTATCTTCGCACTTGATGTTATTTACTTTAAAATTTGGTCCAAAGTTTTAATCAAGACCAAGCATGATCCCAAAACTTCTTTAGCCAAATACATAAAAACCCTTCCTTTTTTGTTACTTCATCGTATCATCACCTTCTCTATTAATGCTAAAGGTGTTGGTAATGAAAAAATATCTCAAAAGGACATTGCTTTCCTTTTTTGTCTTATGAAAAATAAACTTATCCAATTCGGTCACTATCTTGTGGATCAATTGATCCATATGAGCACTAAACCTAAGAGCCAATTCTCTTTCCCTCCTATATAATTGACATCTATAGATTTGTTGGTGCTCTTAATGAGGAAAATGAAAAGAGAAGATGGGTGTTTCTCCCTGCCATCTTCCCGATTTCGTCGAAAATGAGGACACATCGGAGGAGGATGATAGCCTAAATGTTAAAGATGGAGACGACGCTGAAGGAGGAGGTGATAATGAAGAGCAAGATGATTCTGAAGATTATGACAATTCTCTAATCCTTTAGACTAGTTTATTTTCTTTTTTTATTTAAATCTTTGATGTATAGTTGTTGATCTCATAGCTAATTAATAAATAAAAGTGTTTGAATTTGAAATTCTTTGTTTTTTATGCTATATGATTGATATTTGCTATATGTGATTGCAATTTTTTATGATTCTATGAGATTAAATATGTGATTGCAATTTTTATGATTCTATGAGTTAGTATTTGATCCTTATGATATCTTTATCTCATCTTTATGCATGTTATTTGATCATCTCCATTCACTCTTTTTTTGATCTTGCCAAAAGGGGAGAGAATTGTATGGAGAAAATAGTTTGTAAGAGAAAAGCATAAGTTGAGAGGGAGTATTGTTTGTCTCTCATACTTAGAATTTTACTTTGATCATTATCTCAAAATTTTTTAAGTATTCATTGAATCATTCACCATCCTAACTTCATAACTCATGCATTTATTTTCCCTTAAGATCAATATAAGTTGTTAAAATCAAAAAGAGGGAGATTATTGGACTAGGTTGGTTTAACCTAAGTCATAAACCTCTTTGATCTTGACACTAGAGATTAATTAGTACTAATACTTTAATTTAGTGTTATTTTATAAATTATAAGTTAGTTTTTCATTAGAAGTTGGATAGAATTCAAAACCTCTAACCTTATAAAGTTCATCCAAATTTGTTGTGTGTATATTTTAAATTGCAAC
The DNA here is from genome assembly GCA_949677035.1 of Omphalea diandra. NCBI lineage: Eukaryota > Viridiplantae > Streptophyta > Magnoliopsida > Malpighiales > Euphorbiaceae > Omphalea > Omphalea diandra. Next base: position 6,298 of record CATIWR010275785.1, read on the forward strand.
TGTGAATCAACCATAAGGACGAATGAAGCAGACCAAAGGAATTCATAAGCGAATTCGCAGCCATGACCTAGTCGAAGAAAATGAGCTTAAGTCATAGAGGAATTCGCGATAGGTGTCACGTCTAGATTTGTGACTGTGACTTTCATAGTGACAAAGGAGGGAACCAAAGCGTGCCAAGTGTCCTAGGTATCCGTTGAAGATAAAAAAATCTCGAGGGCAAATATAGGTAGTGACCGCGACTCAAGGGGTTGTAGCTTTCTCATTAAATAGAAGAATTCGCGGTCTCAGTTGCGCTAAGACATAGTTATCTAGTGACCATAATTTTTGATAGTTGTTAGAACACAACAACTATATTTTACTAGACAACCAATAAAAAGCTAACATGTGAACTACCCGTTAGACTCAAATAGGGCTTTTCATAATTTTCGATTCCTCAATGGAAAGTGGAAATTTGCAATTGTAAAATGGTAGTAGCGACTGCGAATTCCGCCTGACAAGCATTTAATTCTAAATTTGCCTAGCACATCTTAGAGATTTGTTGATAGTTTTATACCAACATCTCCTTGGTGGATATGAGTTGTAAATACTTCACCAAACAAATGTAAATGAAACATAATTCATTAATTTATAACCAAACTCTTGCCAATTTGCTACTCAATCTTTCATTCTCATTTATGTGTAGTTGATTGTTTGGTGTGAGCAATAAAACACCATTGTGAAGAGGTTGTGAGTGAACCTAAAGTAAAAACTCTTGTGAGAGGTTTTAGTGTGCGCCTATAAAACACTCGTGAGAGGTTTTTGTGTGAGCCTACAAAACACAAGGTGTAAGGTTTCTTATGTGAGCCATAAACACAAGTTGTAAAAGTTTGGTGTGAGCTTGGAAACACTAGTTGAGGTGAGTAAAACAATCAATTATAGAGAATTGAGGAGTGGATGTAGGGTTTGTTAACACCCAAACTATTATAAACACTTGTGTTAATTTCTTTATTCTCCTTCACAACTTCTTAAACATATTTATCTTTCATTTTAATTTTTAATCAGCCACCAATTCAAATCCTCTTCTTAGTGCCCTAAGCCAACGTGCTCCAATGCCAATTTTTACACCTTAATTAGACCTTTTTCTATAAGTTTTGAAAAAAAAAAAAAAAAGAAAAGATGAGAATACTACTCCATCATTTACCATCTTAATAGGTCATCCATACTTGATTGAATTTTTCTTCTACCTTTGAAACATAAATAATTAATATTATTATCTTAAAAAAATAGAAACAAATAATATAAAATACTTTACAAGACCCACAATTTCTTGTTGATGAACAATAAATGCTTTTCTACTAAAAATATGTGATGTTGTGACTTTACTTCGATTTGCAGTATTTATTGCACATCTTTTCTTTTATAAAGAAAAATATATTATAACATGATTTATTAATAATTATCCTTTGTACAAATTAATTAATTAAATGAGATAACATTAGATATCATGCCAAAAAAAAACGTACTACCATATAAGATTATTATACCTTATATTCGGGATTTACAAAATGGTTTCAAAGATTCTCCTATTAGGTTTGATCAGGAAGATTACTAGGTTTATTCCTCTTAGCCTCCTCCAAAGATTTAAATTTCTTAAACATTTTATGTAGCCTATAACGCTCTTGGCGACTACTATTTCAAAGCCTATCAACCCAACAACCTTTGACACTGCGCTCATCCATATTAATCTCTAAATACAACCACATACAATAGAATTAACACTTTTTATTACATGTTAGAAAAAAAAAAGATCATTCAAATATGAAGGCATACGTATGTTCAAATGTTCAAAACTTTGATTCAAATCATTATTGGTGTCTTTAAAGTCAAACATTTAAATCATGTCACTTAATAGGCATGAGAAACACATCTTAAGTTATTACATAATCTAACTTGTAAGTTTTGCAAACTCATTGCCATTGATCTATCTTCCAATAACAATATCTACAGTGATCCTCTTTTAACTACCCATAGCAGCAGCTAACTTCATTAAACCTATTCTACTTGTGTGACCTCTCACCCCTTTTTTTTTTATGGTAGATCTTAAAAAGTAATAAAATTTTATTATTAAACTAAAGAATTATGAAAGTCTTCACAACTAATCAAGAGCATTTCAATTAAATATACTTGTTAGTATATATTTAATAAAACAAATTGTATTTAAATAAAAAGCGATTAAACAAATTGCAGCCTTTATGTGTATGTTACTATATTAGAACACCAAGTGATCTTTTAGGTAAATGATAAAAGTCAAGTTATGGATTTAGAAAATATAATAAACTTTGATACCTGAAATGTCATTATTTTTAGTTGAAAGGTTTTCATTATTTTAGATATTTGATCAAATGCAGTTTTAACTTGTAATTATGGAGATCCATGCATATTCCCATTTAATGAAGGATCTCACTATAAGAAAAGCATAAAATACTGACAAAATTTGTGAACAGGTTCTGGTTCATTAATAAATTCTATCAAATTAGCATCATAAATATGAGAAATTATTTTTATAAATATGGAGACAAATTTCCGTTGGTAAATTACAATGGACAATGTCCATTGGTAAATTTTGGCACAAAATGGTGGCGCTAAAATTTATAGATGGAATCACTGATAGGACCAGGTGAAAAGTCACATGGGAATTTTTGTGCCAAGTAATTCATCGGTGATCCATCTATAAAGTAATTAATAACTTTACTAATGGATTATCGATGGATTTATTCATATGATATGGCCAATTTTGCTAATAAAGTTCTTATATGAATCGACATTGCACTCCTCTTCTTCTTTGTTTCCTCTTCTGCTAGTCTCATCTCTCTCTATCTCTCTCCCACTCTCTCACCTCGCCACCACACCACTATTACATGTGCCCTCGACCTTGCTACCGTCGTAGTCGTTGACGCCTTCTACCCTTGTCATTGCTGCTTTTCTCTCTTTCTCTGTATGTGTTGCTACTATTATTGCTAAGGGATGTCGCTACTACCACCATTGAGGGAGGATGTTGTCGCCACCACAAAGGTAGACAAATTATTTTCTTTTAATATTCAGTTGGTTTTTATATATGTTATAAATTTTGTAAATATATTATTAAAATTATATTGAATGAATTTTAGGTTAGGTGATTTTAAATTTTTGTATATTTAATTGGTGTTAGTTTGTATAAATTTTGTATATTTGAATTTTTGATTATGTGAATTTTAATTATTGTTGGCCTAAGGCACTATGAAGAGGGGGTTGAATTGGTGCTTAATTTAAAAATTAAAAAGAGGGTTAATGTGTTTAAGAAGATGAGTAGGAGAAGAAAGATATTGACACAAGTGTTTATAGTGGTTCAGGTGTTAATTAACCCTATGTCCACTCCCTAATTCTCTATAATTAGGTGTTTCACTCAACTCAATAGGTGTTTCCAAGCTCACACTAAACTTTTACAATGTGTGTTTTCTAGGCTCACACAAAAACCTCTTACAAGTATTTTCAAGATTCACACTAAAACTTCTCACAAGTGTTTTCAAGGCTCACACTAAAACCTGTCACAAGTGTTTTCAAGGCTCACACTAAAACCTCTCACAATTGTTTTCAAGATTCACACTAAAACCTCTTACAATGTTGTTTATTGCTCACACTAAATAATCACAAAAGCATAAATGAGAATTGAAAGAATGAATTAGCAAGAGTATGGTTACAAATTAATGAATTCTCTTACTATTTCATCTATTTAGTGGAGTATTTATAGCTCATATCCACCAAAGAGACGTTGGACTAAAACTATTAACAAATCTCCAAGATGTGCTAGGCAGATTCAGCATTAAATGCTTGTTAGGCTGCAGTCATTGTCGCTACTACCTTTTCATTGTCGCGAATTTCTAATTTCCATAGAGGAGCTAAAAATTTCGGTAAAAAAATCTTGTTTGCGTCTAACAGCTAGTCCACGTATCAGCTTTATGTTGGTCATCTAGGTAAATATAGCCATTGTGTTCTAACCACTCTTAAAAGTCACAGTCGCAAGATAATGCCTTAAGCACGATTGAAACCGCAAATTCTTCTATTTAAAGAGGAAACTTCAACTCCTTGAGTAGTGGTCGCTACTGAATTTTTGCCCTCACGATTTTTGATCTTTGAACGAACACTTGGGACACTTGGCATGTTGCGGTTATGGTATTAGTTCCCTCATTTATCACTATAAATGTCGCGACCGCGACTCAGGCGTGCCACTCATCGTGAATTCCTCTGTCACTAAGGCTTGGCAATCTTTGCCTAGTTCGCGACAGCGAGATAGCCCATTATTTCTTCTATCCTAGCTTCATCCTTTCTTGTAATTGATTTGCGGTTGTGATTTACCCTACACACATCGCGGATTAGAGTGATCTTTACAAGGTTGGAGATTTTGAACTCCACCCAACTTCCATTAAAAAAATCTAACTTATAATTTGTAAAACAACATTTAATGAAAGTACTAAAATTGATCAATCTCTATTGTCAAGATCAAAAGAGGTTCATGACTTAGGTTAAATCAACCTAGTCCAACAATCTCCCCCTTTTTGATTTTGACAACTTAGATTGATCCTAAGGGAAAATAAATGCATTGGTTTTGAAGTTGTGAAGTTGGATTGGTGAATGATTCAATGAATACTTAAAAATCTCTAGACAAAGATCAAAGTGAAATTTTCTAAGTATGACATTCAATCAATCAAAGTGAAATTTCTATGTATGACTATAAAGCTCCCCCTTAACTTATGTTATTTTCTTGCAAATTATTTTCTTTCCCCCTTAGGTTCTTTCTCTCCCCCTTTGGAAAGATAAAAAAGAGGGTACATAAAGGAAAAGAACAAATGCATAACAAATAGATAAGTGTTCATAAGGAGCAAAACTAATAAGAATTGCAATCATAAAAGTAAATTCAATCAATCACATAAGATAAAGAATTTTAAAAACAAACACTTTTATTGACTTGTAAGCAAGTTATGGGATCAACAACTTTACATAAGTAAAATAAAGAGAAAATACAAAGAAATCATATTTTAGAAGATTGAAGAGTCATCATCATCTCTAGGGATGTCTTCCTCATTATCATTGTCTCCGCCTTCAGCTTCATCGCCTTCCTTAACTTCTTTATTACCTTTCTCTTCAGGGGTGTCCTCATACTCAACAAAATCAAGAAGATGGCAAAGAGGAACACCCATTTTCTCTTGCAAATCGACCACATCACTGTGAAGGTGAGAAATGAGAAGGAATCTCCTCTTCATCATTTTCATCACCTTGTCTAACTTGCAGTTGATGGTGGCAAGAGATAGTTTGGTTTTGGGCTTTGGTTAAGGAGAAGGGACCGGTAGGCTGCCTTTTTTAACGATGAGCCTCATCCTTTTAGAGGCTTAAGATGTCTCCATCTTTTTTGCCCTAAAGGCACCCAGGGTATATGCATATGTATCTGGGTGCATGGCTTCAGCATTTATTAAGTAAGTGAGGTCAAGAAAGTTTTGAGAAGGGAGGAGTTTCTTGATGAGGAATTTTTCATTCTTCTCATCAAGAGCTCCAACAAAGTGGTAGATTGTTGTTACATGTGATGGAAGAAGGAATTGGCTTTTTGGTTTGGTACTCATATGGATCAATTGATCCATAAGATACCAACTAGTATAGATGGGTTTATTTTTGATAAGGTAGAAAAGAAAGGCCAAATCCTTTGGAGACACTTTCTCGTTACCATCACTTCTAACATTGATGGAAAAGGTGATGATACGATGGAGTATCCAAAGGGGTAGGGTTTTTATATATTTGGCTAGGGAAGTTTTTAGGTCGTGTTTGGTTTCAATTGAAATTTTGCACTAAAACTCGAAATAGATTACATCAAGAGTAGAGATAATGAAAGGGACATGTTCTTCGACTTGAAGGTTGAAGAGGGTGGATAATTGTTTAAAAGTAATAAAGTATGGATCCCCGAAAGTGCGAAATACTAACCCATATTATTCGGCTCGTGATTGTGCTTTGCAACTTAGTTAAACCATAAACATGAATTCCCTAACGACTTCTTCATAATCGGGTTCATCCCGAAAGATGAACTCATTCTAGCCCAAGCTTGATAAGAATGCATATATTTATGTGTTGATTCTAAGAGTCTCCAATAGAAATGTAGAAGGGATTTTGTCGGGGAGGATGATTTTTTAGGAGTTGCTTTGAAGTGCTCTTTCTCCTCTTTTGTGATGCCATTCATTAGATGAAGTTCTAGAGGTGCAGATGGTTAAGCCACAACCTTACCCTTTGCTGCTCTGGAAATTTTTTTAGGAGCCTTGTAAGAAGGTAGAGAGATTTGGAGAATTTAGAGAGTTTGGAAAGAGAGAATTGATTTGGAGTAGGATGAAGTGATAAGAATCATTGTTTAGGAGGTTTATATAGCCATTTGAAGGGTGTGAAAATGGCTAGAATTAGAGTGATGAAGAGTTGGAAATGGTTAGTAGTGAAATCACTTAATTGTGTGTTAGTTATTAGAATTCATGACTACTAAATACATAGTTGCAAGCACTAATTCTGAAAAATGTAAAGGACAAAAAATCCTCGAGAATCGATGCACCTAACGATCATAATTTTGAAAACTTGATCGAATTTGCAGTGGAGAGTAATAGTCATGGTTGCAAATTGATGTTTGTCAGCCGAGTGAGATGAACCTTTAATTTGCGACTGGGAGTCAAGGATAACAACCGTGAATTATAAGGCAAGAAAGATAATGATTAAAAAGTAAGATTTGGTAATTAAAGTGATGATCTACATTAATATATTGATGCTTAATTTATGCAATTTGATATAGAAAAGCACAACTGTAATTAAAATTAAGACATCCAACGATTAATATCACATACAACCAATACACATAGCAATCAAACAAAAGATCAAACTTTTCACTTTAGGGAGCTTCCATCAAGCATTCCCAATTCTCTCTTAATGAATTTAACCTTTCTTCATTTAGAGGTTTAATGAAAATATCTGCAAGTTGATAAGTTATGTCTATAAATTCTAACACAACATCACCATTTTGGACATGATCTCTAAAAAAGTGATGTCTAATATCTATGTGTTTGCTCTTAGAGTGTTGGATAGGATTCTTAGAGAGACTAATCACACTAGTGTTGTCACATTTGATAGGAATGTGATCAACATCTTTGCCATAGTCCTTTAATTGTTGTTTCATCCAAAACACTTAGGTGCAACAATAACCTGTAGCTACATACTCAGCTTCGCAGTGGATAAAACAATTGAAACTTACTTCTTGCTAAACTAAGACACTAAGCATGCTCCTATAAATTGGCAAGTTCCAGAAGTACTTTTTCTATCTAAAAGACTACCAGCATATGTTGCATCTGAATAACCTATGAGACTAAAAGATGACTCTCTAAGATACCATAGACCAAGTGTAAGGTGCCATGTAAATATTTAAAAATCCTTTTGACAACATTTAAATATGATTCTTTGAGATAGGATTGAAATCTAGCACACATACATACGTTAAACATAATATCAGGTTTAGAAGTAATAAGATAAAGTAGAGAACCGATCATACGTCGATATCTCAATTCATCAATTGTCTTACCTGATTCATCTTTGTCCAATTTGATAGTACCACTCATGAGTGTTTTTGCTACTTTGCATCATTCCATGCCAAACTTTTTAGGTATGTCCATGGTGTATTTGGCTTGCTTGATGAAGATCCCTTCTTTGGTTTACTTAATTTGTAGACTAAGGAAAAACTTGAGCTCTCCCATCATCCTCATTTCAAAGTCCCTAGTCATAAACTTAGCAAAATCCTCACAAAGAGATTCATCAGTAGCACAAAAAATGATATTATCAATATAAATTTGTACTATAAGTGTATCATGTTTGTGCCTTTTTATAAACAAGGTAGTGTCCACCTTTCCCTTTTAAATTTCAAAAGAAATGAACTAAGCCTTTCATACCAATCTATTGGAGCTTGTTTCAACCCATATAAAGCTCTAGTCAATTTAAAATTATAATTTGGAAAACTATGTGATTCAAAACCAGAACGTTGTTCAACATAAACTTTCTCCTCAATAACCCCATTTAAAAAAGCATTTTTGACATCCATTTGAAAAAGTTTAAAATTCATATGACATGTATAAGCTAAAAGTATCATAATGGCCTCTAACCTTACAACAGGGGCATAGGTTTCATTATAGTCTATGCCTTCCTCTTGGTTGTAACCTTTTATAACCAATCTAGCTTTATTCCTAGTGATGAAACCTTACTCATCTAACTTGTTCCTAAACACCCATTTGCAACCTATAATTGAGTGTTCCTTAGGCCTAGGAACAAGTTCCCATACATTGTTTCTCTCAAATTGGTTGAGTTTCTCTTGCATAGCAATCACCCAACTTTCATCATCAAAAGCCTCATCAATTGATTTTGGCTCAAATTAAGAAACAAAGGCAAGGTTATTATCTAAAAGATTAAGTTGAGATCTAGTACTTACACCCTTTAAAGTATCACCAATAATTAAGTCTTTGGGGGTGATGCTTGGAGAATCTTCAATCCCTAAGTAGATCTTGACTTGGCAATGCTTCTTATTGATGTTGTGGTTCCTCATCTACTCTTAATGATTTACCTTTATCTTTGTCTTCATCTTCCTCTCTTGTAGTATGCTCCTTTTCAAAGTCACCTACAAGATCATCAACAAAAAAAACCTTTCCCAAGATCAAGTTTGCTAGATTCATTAAAAACAACATTCATAGACTTTTCAACAACCATAGAACTTTTGTTAAAGACTTTATAAGCCTTGCTAGAGGTGGAATAACCTAAGAATATCCTTTCATTAGTTTTTGAGTCAAATTTTCCAATATTATCCTTGGTGTTTAATATATGGCCCTTGCATCCAAATACTCTTAGGTATGATATCTTAAGTTTTCTACCATTCCATAGCTCATAAGATGTTTTATTGAGAATGGGTCGTTTGAAAACTCTATTTGCAATATAACATCAAGTATTAATGGCTTCGACCCAAAAGTAATTTGGTAAAGAATACTCATTAAGCATAGTTCTAGCCATTTCTACTAATATTTTATTTTTCTTCTCTACAACACCATTTTGTTATGGTGTTCTAGGGATTGAAAAATTGTGGAAATTCCGTAATAAGATTCAAAAGCTTCATTTTGAAATTCCTTTTTATGGTCACTTCTTATGGAAGAAATGAAGTAACCCTTTTCATTTTGAATTCTTTTTACAAAACTTTTGAAAGCTTCAAAAGTATCATACTTATGAGCTAGAAAGGATACCCAAGTAAGCCTAGAATAATCATAAACTAGGACTTATGCATAATATTTTGCACCTAAGCTAGCACTTGTAGTAGGTCATATCAAGTCCATATGAACTAGTTGAAGGGGTCTAAATGAACTTATAACATTTTAGCTTTGAATGAGGCTTGATGTTGCTTTCCCATTTGGTAAGGACCACATGTCTTATTTTTTTGAGAAACTTAGCTTGGGAAGAGCTTCCACTAGCTTTCCTTTGGATAAGCTTTGTAAGAGCTCCATGATAGCATGTCCAAGTCTTCTATGCCATAACCAAGCTTCATCACTAAAAGACCTAAGACACTTAAAAGATTGATAAGCCAAATTGTCTAAGTCAATTGAGTAGGTATTGCCTTTCCTTTCACCCTTGAAAATAACCCTTTTATCCATTAATGCGGTAACTCGACATTCTCTGGGGTCAAAGGTGACTTTATTACCTTTGTCACATAATTGACTTACACTTAACAAATTATGTTGCAAGCCATCAACTAACAAAACATCATTAATTAAAGAGCAATCATTCTTACCTTTGGTTCCAATGCCAATTACCTTACCCTTGGCATTATTACCAAATGTGACATTACCACCTTCTTTTACTTTTAAGACCATGAATAGCTTCCTATTGTCTGTCATGTGCTTTGAGCATCCACTATCTACATGCCAATCATTTGATTCATTGGTGGCTACCAAACATCCATACACAATATAAATAAATAATTTCTTATTTGGTACCCAAGAATACTTGGGTCCTATGGGGTTAGGTATTGAAGGGTCCTTCAATTTGAGGTGAGCCTTCCTAATGTAACAATAAATATTAATATGTACATACCTCATGCAATAATGATATTGGAATTTATACTTGTGAGTCCTTCTCCTATGCATAATCTTAGTATGAGGAGGAGGCATTCTCATACTTTGGTTATCTGTATGAGAACATGAGCATGCATGTGTGGGTATAGATGTGAATTTTTTGTTTGTGTTGAAATTAACATGCTTCTTACTATACATATAATCATGATTGCCTTTACTAGAAGTAGGCTTTGAGCCATGTTGTGTTTTCCCTTTGCCTTTAGGCATTGGGGGTTTAGTGTTTTGGGCACTTTTCTTACCAACAACCTCATTGCTTGAAGTTTGAGGTGTGGAGGCTTTAATGAACTTAGTGAGTGTAGATGTATAGGTTGAGGCTTCATTGAAACCTAAACCATGCCTAATCAAGGGGGACCTTTGTGATACTATGAGTGTATCCAAAACTTCATTACCCATATGAATTTTAGAGATAGAGCTTTTAAGCTCAATGACTTTTCCCTTTAGTGAGTCATTCTATTTTCTTAATGAAGCTAATGATGAAGATGATTTAGAAAAATTTTCTATAGCCTTTTTAAGTTCTTCATTTAAAGCCCTTAATTCACTCACAAGATTATTGAGGGATTTGAAATCATCCTTCAATTTTGAACATTTCTTCTTTTAAGATTTCATTTATGACTTATACTTGTCACATCTCATAATGAGAGCTTCTGAAAGCTCTTCATCTACATCATCTAAGTTATCATAATCTGAATGAGAATGAGATGAAGTGCTTACCTCATTAGGAGAGTCTTCTTGAGCCATGAAGCATATGCTGGCAATCTCTTCATCCTCATCATCCTCACTTGAGCTATCATCCCAAGTGGCTTTGAAGCTTTTCCTCTTATCTTTATTCCTTTTCTTCTTCTTCTTTAGCTTGGGATGATCATATTTGATGTGTCTTGCTTGCCACACTCATAATAAGTGACTTTGGGTTGATCTCTCTTTAGGAGTAGCTTTCTTGAAGTTTCTTCTTTCCTTTCTTCTTCTAATGAGCTCCTTAGTCCTTCTAGGGAGCATTGCTAGTTCCTCTTCCTCCTTGTCACTTTTTTCTTCATTTGAACTAACCTCTACTTCCTTCTCCTTATAAGTGGACTTAAGTGCCAAGGTTTTTTTTTTCATATTTTTCAAATTTTTCTCCTTGGCCCCTCATTTTCTTCATCTCTTCATCTTTCTTCAAGGCTAACTTAAGAGTTAAGAGTTTGCCTATCAAGACATTTGTTGGCACTTTCTCTATTTCTAGATTGGATTCTGGGATACTGCACACTCTAGCACCAAACATTTTAAAAGGCAAAGACTTTAAACTTTGGACTTTACCTCATGATTTGTGAGAATGCTACCAAACTTCTTCATGTTGGTAATGATTGTTAGGAGTCTATTGGTCATGTCGGTGATGCTCTCATCCTCCTTCATCATGAACAACTCCCACTTTGTCACATGCATCTCTAGCCGGTTGGATTTCACCAAGGTGGTGCCTTCGTGATTGTTCTCCAATGCTTTCCAAATCCCATGGGCTATTTGTCAATGTTGTACTCTTCCAATCTCTTCTTTTGAGAGAGAGCTTAGAAGAATTGTCATGGCTCTTTTGTTATTGCTATTTGATCTTCTATGTGCTTCAACCCAATCTTCTTTAGGAATGAGTCCTTCACTCCTACCCACCACTTTGGTGGGTGGCTTCCATTCTTTAACCACAACATCCCAAAGATACATCACATCCATATCAAGATAGATCTCCATCATATACTTCCAATGAGTATAGTCAGCTTTATCAAAGTAAGGCTTGAGATGTGAGTGGATTCCTTCTTATGACAAGATCTTTACTCACCTAATTAAGGTTTTTAGTGAGACTTAGTTCTGATACCACTTATTGGCCTAGGGCACTAAGAAGGGAGGGGGGGGGGGGGGGTTGAATTGGTGCTTAATTTTAAAATAAAAAAAGGGTTAATGTGTTTACTAAGATGAATAGGAGAAGAATGATATTAACACAAGTGTTTATAGTGGTTTGGGTGTTAACTAACCTTATGTCCACTCCCCAATTCTCTACAATTGGGTGTTTCACTCAACTCAATAAATGTTTCCAAGCTCACATAAAACTTTTACAACTTGTGTTTTCTAGGCTCACACAAAAAACCTAAAACCTCTCACAAGTGTTTTCAAGGCTCACACTAAAACCTCTCACAAGTGTTTTCAAGGTTCACACTAAAACCTCTTACAATGTTGTTTATTGCTCACACCAAACAATCACAAAAGCATAATGAGAATTGAAAGAATGAGTAGCAAATTAGCAAAAGTATAGTTACAAATTAATGAATTCTCTTACTATATCATCTGTTTGGTGGAGTATTTATAGCTTATATCCACCAAAAAGACATTGGACTAAAACTATCAACAAATCTCCAAGATGTGTTAAGCAGATTAAATGTTTGTCAGGTTGTAGTTGCAGTCGCTACTACCTTTTTGCAGTTGCAAATTTTCAATTTTCATAGAGGAGCCAAAAATTTCGGCAGAAAACCCCATTTGTGTTCGGCTAGTCCACATGCCAGCTTTTCGTTGGTCATCTAGGTAAATATAGTCATTGTGCTCTATCCACTCTCAAAAGTCGCGATTGCGAGACAACAATGTCTTAGGCATGACTAAGACCGCGAATTCCTCTGTTTGAAGAGGAAACTTCAACTCCTTGATTTGCAATCGCTACCGAATTTTTGCCCTCATGATTTTTGATCCTTGAACAGACACCTAAGACACTTAGCATGCTGTGGATGTGGCTTTGGTTCCTTCCTTTGTCACTATGAAAGTTGCGATCGAGACTCAGACGAGACACTCACCAGGAATTCCTCTATGACTAAGGCTTGGCAATTTTTACTTGGTTTACGGTAGCAAGATAGCCCACAATTTCTTCTGTCCTAGCTTCATCCTTTGTTGTGATTGATTTGGGGTCACGATTTACCATACACACCTTGAATTAGAGTGGTCTTTACAAGACTAGAGATTTTGAACTCCAACCAACTTCCAATGAAAAAATCTAACTTATAATCTACAAAACAACACTTAATGAAAGTATTAGAATTGATCAATCTCTATTGTCAAGATCAAAAGAGGTTCATGACTTAAGTTAAATCAACCTAGTTGATGTGTTGAATTTTGTATAATTTTTGCATATTCAATTTGTTTATATAAATTTTGTATAAATTATGTTGAATTTTATATGAATTTTTATATAAATTATGTTGAATTTTATATAAATTTTTTTTCAAAAAATTATGTTAAATTTTATTTTGTTAATTTTATTATTTTTGTTATTATGTGATTTAGCTAATTTTGTTAATTTTTTTTTATATTTGATTAATGTTGTTGGGTTGTTCAGTAGATTAAATTTTGTAAAATTAAAAGCAAATAATTTTAGATTTATTGTTAATTAGAAAATTAGGTTGTTAAAAGGATTAATGAAATTTGTTATTTGTGTTAATGTTTGATAATTTTGTGAATTTATGTTAATTTTAGTAATTTTAATCTTTCTAAATTCTTTCAAATTTTAAATAGTTCATATTGAGTGCTGCATTATGATGCATTTGGGAACATTCTTAAAATCTTCCTCTCACTCTCTCTCTCGGTCTCTTGAAACAAAGCTCATTTTATTTGCAATTATTTCAAACTACAGCTATGGCAATATGGCTCTCTTCTACCATGGACTTAACCAGTCAGAACTTGCATTACGACATATGTCTCGAGCTCTGCTTTTACTGAGTTTGTCATCTGGCTCAGATCAACCTGATGTAGCTGCAACTTTTATAAATGTTGCAATGATGTACCAAGACATTGGAAAGATGAATACGACCCTTCGCTATCTGCAAGAGGCCTTGAAAGAGAATGAAAGGCTTCTAGGAGAGGAACATATCCAAACTGTTGTACGCTATCATGCGCTTGCCATCACATTTAATTGTATGGGCGCATTCAAGCTCTCACACTAGGTATGTCTGGTTTGTGGTACTTATATCTAAAGTGTATCCTTGTACTGTTAAATGGATTACAACAACAAGGTATTACTTTTATTTTGTGCGACATGAGAAGAAAACTTATGATATACTCGTTAAGCAACTTGGTGAGGACTCAAGGACTCGAGACTCCCAAAACTAGATGAAGACATTTAAGATGCGTGAAAATCAGGTTGATATACGGAGTTATTAAACCCCATTTTGAATTTCTGTTTCCCTGTTAGGTTTTCTTAACATCTAGATTCATTATTTGACAGATGAATGCACAGAAGCAGAAAGGCCAGACTCTGAATGCAGCTTCTGCGCATAAGGCATTTGATATCTTGAATGTTTTCCCCCTTTTCTATGTAACGCTTTGATTAAATGTCAACAATTTAGATGGATGAATGTGATTGTCCATGGCAATTCTTGGTTTAAGCTAATTAAGATTTGACCTTTTTTCAGCAGTGTACTTTCTCTCTGATTGACTGCATAAATCACAAAAACCTTGGCAAATGCATGCTAGTTGCTGGACTCCTAGGGGTGTTTGCTATGTTGCAACAGTTATCTGTTTCATTAGAATATATATAATTCTAAATCTCACCATCATTTCCATATTACTGTGTATTTATATTGACAATAGTAATTTCTGCCTTTTGTTTCAGGCCAATCCTGACCTGATACAGGCATTCCAAGCTGCCGCTGCTGTTGGAGGATATGGGAGTTCTAGTTCTTCTGTGAACAAATCCCTTAATGCAACAATAATTGGTGAGACTCTTCCTCGGGGAAAAGGTGTGGATGAAAGGGTTGCTTATGCAGCAGCAGAAGCAAGGAAGAAAGCAGTAGTGATGCAAATAGCCAATGCTAAAGCAAAGGATCCATTTCAACTTCAAGGCCCAATCATAAAGGGAAGGCTAAATAAGTTTAAGGATGTAATTGGAGCATTGATACAATAAGGAATTACACTTTAATTAGCCTAAGAAGAGCAAAGAATGCGTAAAGCCTAATTAAAGGCTGATGGGAGCTTAAACTCTTCAAATGGAGCACTTAACTTAATACAATGGAGCCCAACTTGTGGAGAGCATCGTCCAAGGCATGTAAAAAGAAGCCCAAGGCATGTAAAAGGAAGCCCAAGTTGTGTAAGCAAGGAAATAAGGCACAAAGTCAAAGATTCTTGCCAGATTTCCTTAGCTGGCAATATTTCCTAATGCCATTAGGATTTCCTCATTAGGCTGATTCCTTTTCCTTTTCTATTTAGGAAGAGTTGTTATTTAGTTAGGAAAGTATCTTGGTCTAATCTTATTGACCAATCATAATGTTTCTTTAGTTTTCCTATTTAGTTTAGGATTGCCTTTTTCTTTATTACATTAGGAAATATTGAATTCTGTTAGGGAATGTAAACCAAATCCTAATTGGTTTTGGATTAAACATTGTTAGGCTATAAATAGCCCTCACATTCTGCCAAGAGGGATACAATCAATTAATATTATTTTTCTTAGCAATTTTGCTTGTGAGAGTAAATTCTCTTCTTGAGTTCTTGAGTGGACTTGGTGAAATTGTTGAGTGAAGGCTTAATAATTTCACAAACTTGTTAATTCTAATCTTAAATTGGCTTAGTTGATTTAGGATTTGGGTTAACACAACTTTGAATCTTTATAATTTAGGTTGCTAGAAATAAGTTTTCTAGAGGTCTAGTTGGGATTTGAAGATCAAAACTCCAATACTTGTTTTGATAGATCTGGGCAACTATTCTCAAGCATACGGGTAAGAAATCTAATCCAACCTTGTTCGTATCACTTTGGGTTAACACAACTTTGAATCTTTACAACTTAGGTTGCTAGAAACAAGTTTTCTAGAGGTCTAGTTGAGATTTGAAGATCAAAACTCCAATACTTGTTTTGATAGATCTGGGCAACTATTGTCAAGCATACAGGTAAGGAATCTAATCCAACCTTGTTCGTATCATCTTCCTCATTTGAGTTATCATCCCATGTAGCTTTAAAGCTCTTCTTCTTCTCCTTGTCCCACCTTTTCTTCATCTTGAACATAGGACATTTGAATTGATGTGACATTATTTTCCACTTTTATAGCAAGCCACTTCATTCTTCTTGTCTTTAAAATTGGGAAATGCTCTTTTAAAGTTCCTTTTATGTTTGCTTCTCTTTATGAGTTCCTTAGTCCTTCTTCAAAGCATGGCTAGTTCCTCTTCCTCCTTTTGACTCTCCTCGCTATCACTATAGGCAATTTCAACCTCCTTTTCTTTGTTTGAGGATTTGAGAGGAAAAGTCTTTTTTACTACTTTTTCATTTTTATCTCCTTACCCTTTCATTTTCTTCTTCTCCCCATCCATCTTTAAGGCCAGTTCATGAGTAAGTAGCTTGCCAATAAGGACATCTGTTTGCACCTTTTCAATCTCCATATTGGATTCTTGTATACTATAAACTCTAGCACCAAATTTATCAAGAGGAAGAGATTTAAGAATTTTAGTGTTTACCTCATGGTTGATGAGAATTCTTCTAAACTTTTTCATGTTTGTAATAATGGAGAGCAGTCTATTTGTCATGTTAGTGATGTTTTCATGTTCTTTCATCATGAAGAGCTCCCACTCCATCGATTTCATAAGTGTAGTACCTTTGTGATATTTCTCCAATGACTTCTATATCCCATAGATGGTTAAGCAATGTTACACTCCACCAATCTCCTCTCTTAATAAGGAGTTAAGAAGAATAGCTATTGCCCTCTTGTTCTTCTCATTTGAATTTCTATGCGGTTCCATACATTCTTGACTTGGAATTAGTTCTTCACTACCATCTACCACTTTGGTTGGAAGCTTCCATTCCTTTGCTATAATGTCCCACAAATCCACCACATCATTTTGAAAGTAGAACCCTATTCTATACCTCTAATGAGTATAGTTGGTTTCATCAAAGTAAGGCGTAAGGTGAGTATGGATTCCTTCTTACGCCCTGATATTTTCTCACTCAATTAAGGCTTTGTTTGAGACCAAGCTCTGATACCACTTGTTGGCCCTTGTACACCAAAAAGAGGGGGGTTGATAGTTCTTTATTTTGTTTTTTTTAAGGCTAGTTTTTTTGTTAATTAAGTCTAATTTGAAAACAAGTACTAGTTAATGTCTCACCTTTGGTTTGTATTTTGTAATTTTATAGAAATCCTGGAACTTGGAGCTTATTGATGAATTTTGAGAGTTTTTTAGGTGAAATTGTACAGTTTCAGAAGTTCAAGAACCAAATGGAAATTTGACTATTTAAGGACCAATTTTGATAATTTTCAGACAAAGTTTAAGTCCAATTTCCATTCAAATTAGGAAGATCTAAGAAGTCTATGCAATTGTGAGAATTTCACTAGCTCCTATTCACAAGAGATCAAGTTTGGTTTGTTATAATTCTTAATTAGTGGAAATGCTATTTTTTTTATTTTAAAAGGAAATAAGAGACTATAAATAGGGGAAAAAGCTTTGTAAATAGGGGGATTATGATTATTATTTTTTTAGAGAGTTTTTGCTTTATTTTATTTATGGAGAAGAAGCCATCCACAAGAGAAAGATTATTGGTCAACTATCAAGTTTGAAGAGAATTGAAGAATACAAGGGTTTTTTTTATCATGAACGCTTTTCTATTTTATTTTTTCTTTATTTTGATGTTGGTTAGTAATTCAATTATGAACTAAATTAATTAGGCACCTGCGCATGATGAACTCTAAGATGAGTTTTGAATTGTGATTTTTTAGATGATACAATCTTTTCATTATTTTATGAAATTCAATTGTGTTTGCTTTTTATTTCCTTGAATTGATATATCTAAAATAGTAATTCTTGTTTTAATTTTTTAAACTTAGATTGAGAAATTAAGTTATTGAATAGATTTAGCACCATTGAAAGGAGTTGCATGTATCCCTAGAGATAGGATAACATAAATCTTCCGGAGTAAGGTCAAACCTAATAGTGAAATTCAATGAACTATAATGCAATTTTAGGGGTTTTAATTAGGAAGAGATTGCAATTAATCAACCTAGAATTAGATGTTAATGATCTTAAGAAAGACTTTAACATACTAATGGAATTTCCACGGTTCCATAAACATTGAATTAGATTAGATTGTCAAAAAATCAATTTCTTAATAAGTCTTAGGAGGATTCAATATTTGAGTGCTATTTGTTATATTGATCACCTTTTTGCACTCTCTTGTTCATATTTTCATTATTTTAGTTTGTTGAATTATTTTATTTTATTAGTTAATTAATTCACTTAAAATTATCGGTTAAATAATAGAGAAAGAGCTAATACTAGTACTTTTAGTCCTTGAGGGATCCATTTGATACTCCTATGCTATACTATACTCGATAGGTGCACTTGCCTATTTGATCTATAGGTGTTAGCCTCAAACCATATCAAGATTTTTGGCGCCATTGTCGGCGAGTGGAAAGACAAGCATTTTCAGCTTATCTACTATGCTAGTAAGATCTCACGGGCACCCAAGAGAATTACACAACTACGGAGAAGGAGTTACTAGCTGTGGTTTTTACATTTGATAAATTTAGATCTTATTTGATATTGTCCAAAGTCATTGTTTATACTGACCACTCTACTCTGCGTTATTTGCTCACTAAGTCATATGTAAAACCTAGATTAATTATATGGATTTTACTGTTGCATGAATTTTATCTTGAGATCCGTGATAAGAAGGGTGCTGAAAACCTAGCAGCTGACCATATATCTTGTTTAGAGAATCCTAATTTAGAAAAGCTCAATAAAGCTGAGATCAATGATCAATTTCCTGAGAAGCATTTTTATAACATTAAAGAAGTAAGTGATTTAGATGTTCCATGGTTTGTTGACATAACAAATTTCTTGGCAAGTGAAGTTCTACCAAAAGGAATGTCTCATCATCAAAAGAGAAAGTTCTTTTTAAATTTGAAGAACTACTTTTGGGAGGACCCCTACTTGTTAAAAATTTGTATGGATCAAATTGTGAGGTGATGTGTCCCAACTCCGAAAGGATGGGAAATTTTAGAGCATTGCCATACTGGACCCACTGTAGGGCATTACAGTGCAAATAAGACAGCTTAAAAAGTCTACGAATTATGTTTTTATTGGTTAACTATTTATAAGGATGCCTAAAGATATGTAGAGTAATGTGATAATTGCCAATGACTAGGTAATATCTCTCACCGTGATGAAATGCCTCAAAACTATATTCTAGTATGTCAAATATTTGATATTTGGGGTATTGACTTCATGGGCCCCTTCCTGACTTCATTTGGAAATAAATACATCCTAATTGCTATAGATTATATTTCTAAGTGGGTCAAAGCACAAGCTTTACCCCCAAATGATGCTAGGGTTGTAGTTAAGTTCCTTAAGAAACTATTCTCGCATTTTGGTGCACCTCGAGCAATAATAAGTGATAGGGGTACTCATTTTTTTGTAATGTGCAATTCAAAAAGGTGCTTCAAAAGTATGGTATTACACATAGAGTCGCAACCTCGTATCACCTTCAAACGAGCGGTCAAGTTGAGGCAGCTAATAAGGATCTCAAACAGATTCTTGAAAGGATGGTTGCACAATCTAGGAAAGATTGGTCCCTTAAGTTAGATGACGCTCTTTGGGCTTATAAAACAGCTTATAGAACACCTATTGGCACTACGCCAAATAGGTTAGTTTATGGAAAACCATGTCATCTGCCTGTAGAGCTTGAGTATAAAGCATATTGGGCTCTAAAACTTCTTGATTTTAATCTTGACCTTGCAAGTGAGAAGCGAAAACATCAAGTGAATGAACTTAAGGAATGGTGATTAATGGCATATGAGAACTCCAAATTATATAAGGAAAGGGCCAAGAAGTATCATGATAAGAGAATTCATCAATCCAAGTAGTTCAATGAAGGAGATCAAGTACTTCTTTATAACTCTCGCCTCAAATTATTCCTGGGCAAGCTCAAATCTAGATGGTCCAGACCGTTCATCATCAAACAAATTTTTCCTTACAGAACAATCAAGGCAACTTATCCTAAAAGAGGTACATTTAAAGTGAATGGTCATCGTTTGAAGCTCTATCTTGGAGGTGAATTCGATGAGAAAATAGTTTATGAGAAGATAGACCTTCTCAATTTTGAGTAATATTGATTAAAAAAAGGGAATTAAAAAAATATAATAAAAAAACCAAAATCTGAGTGGTTGCTGCTGCACACATGTGCATGCTATCGCACAGAGAATTCTAAAACATCTATTTGTGGCAGTGCTTATGCGATCCAAGCTGCACATATGTACGGTTTGGACCCACATATGTGCGTGCGCACACGGGATTTTAAAAAAAAAGTTTTCCAGCAGAGGTTGTGTGGTGATGTATGCATATCACCACACAAATGTGCCCAAAGCATGTGAGGTCCACGCCGCACACATGTAAAAAAAATCTAACAGGTTGTGAAAAAAAAATACAACAGGTTGTGATGCGCACATCATGTGCACATATCCAGTGCTTGTATGGTCCAAGCCGCACATATGTAGTACATCACCGCACATGGCAAAAAAAAAAAAAGAAAAAGAGAGAGAATGACAAAACAGAATTTGTGTGGTTCAACAGCAAGCCATGTGTGCATCACCGCACATGGTTGCTGCTATATATATATATATATATATATATATATATATATATATATATATATATATATATATATATATATATATGTAGATAGAGAGAGAGAAATATGGTTGGATAAAATATAAAAAAAGCGCAGGGGGAGGGCGCCACACTCGCAGCTG
>CATIWR010275790.1:0-22171 GCA_949677035.1 Omphalea diandra
AATATTATATAATATTTTTCTTTTATACTGAATTTAAATAAATTATACTCCCTAATACATATCTTTTATACTTTATATTCTTGTAATCACTAAATTGGAGTTCTATACTCACAAATTATCTGCAAATATTAACAATAAAACTATAGTTAATTTTCATTTTTCAATGCAATAAAAAATAAAAATTTACTATATAATTGACATATTTACCATATAAAAAATATGTTTCAACTCTTCTCTAATGATATAAAACAACAAAGAAATTGGCCACAGAAGAAGTAAAAAAACAAAGAAGAAGATTGAGAATTAAATGAAGTGGATAAATATTTGAATAGGAGACGTTGAAGTCTCTTATATTTTTACAACCCACCATACGGTGGGTTCTTTTGCATGTGGCAGAGTTGTCTCTGTCACATACAAAACTGCATGCAATTTTTAATTTTTTGTATATACTGGTCTGACCAATAGACCATATTAATTTTTTTCGCATCCTAAGCTATGACTAATGGACTAGGCTTAGGACAAATTTTTTGCCTAGTTCATTAGTTTTACTTAGAGACAACGACAAAAAACCCTACATCCATAAATATTTTTCATTACAACCTAAAATCATAAATATTTTTTTAAAAAAATTCAATTTTATAAAAAGCCCGTCGCCTAACTATTTTCAGAAACTTCTCTTAGGATTTGCTCAAAGGGCAAGATTATGCAACCCTTGCACCATATAAGTGCAACCAGGCAAACTTTCATTATTACTAATATTATGGAAATTGATTTTTTGGTTATTTCAACAATTGCTTGTTTAAGCTAGCAACCTCACAATTCAAAAAACGGCTCCAACTACAGAGCTATTGAGCCAAAAGCTCTTGTTATCTGAATTCAATTTCACATGAAAAAAGTGAAGCTCCAATCATACATATGTTTCTTCACTTTGTTTTTTTTTTTTTTTTTTTGGCCAGCATAGACGTGCAATATCCCACAAAAATTTTTTCTGCACTTATACTTGTTCGGTGCGGTGCGGACAACGTTTTGTTGTTCATAACTTTGGGGTATGCACATAAGTTGGCTTCATTGGGTTATGGCTCATTGGATTTCTCTACTGCAGCTAGTTAATTAACTAGAGGTTCATAAATATTTTCCTTGCATAACTCTGATTTCCCTACTGTAGCATACAACCACAAGGTCTGGTTATCTATGTTGCTGCTTCCATTGATGGACAAGCATGAATTGAGGTGACTTCACAAGACCGTTTATGTCTTTAAGTATAGCTCTTCTGCTCGAATGCACATTTTTTGTTATCTAACTGGCCTTTTGTGAGTTTCCAAATATTTAAGTTTCTATTTAATATTTATAAGTTTCTGGATATTATTTACAAGTTTCTCAAGTGTGCATTTGTTTAAATTTTCTACGTAATAGTTCTTTTAGGAGTTACTATATACCAAAGCCTTTGGCATTTTGACATTTTGTACATTTAAAGCTTTTACTATGTGACTTATCGAGTGATTGAGATTAATATTAAAAACCAAGAGATTTTAGCTATTGTTTATGACTCGTAGGGATATTTGAAGCCTATTGGAAAGATGGTGCGGTGCCAATAGGCTGCTACTGCTATATTTGCTTGGGCCTGGGTGCATCAACGCCAATGTCATAAAATCTTGGTAGTTTCCACTCATCTTCTTGCAATGTTTAAATTAGAAATAAGATGCTTTTGATAGCTCTTTCAACTTTTTATGTGAATGTATGGATTTAATTAATTACATTTAGAGTTTATTTTGAAATTATGCTGGAGGGGACCTAACTGTTGTTCTTTATCAGGTTGCTCAATGAAAAATATGTGCATAAATACATAAACTAGATGAGTGTTCAAAACAGAACATCTGTTTGACAAGTGGAAGGAGAACAAGGAAAAGACAAAAAAAAAAAAAAAAAAGAAATCATAACAAGTTATCCATCCTTGTTTTAAGATCTAGGAACAAATGGAATCCAATATTCCAACTGTTTGTTCTTTACATCATTTTCAGCCACAGGCATAAACAATAGAATAAATTAATTAAATCATTGGTGGTGATTGGTTTGAAACAGTTTCTAGTCCACACAACTTGGCTGAGATGCTATCTCTCTCTCTCTTTCTCACACACACACACAAACACACCCCACGCACACGCCCACATACACCCACATCAACATATGTGGGATTAATGATTTGATATAGATGGTTATATAATTGAATTGTCTGGCTTTGATTAATGCCAACACTTATCACCTCAATTATTGCACATTACTTCTGTGCAGATAATAATATATTCAGGTCTCTTGGTCGCAAGTGGAGGTGATGACATTATAATATGGTTACTTATCCTATTCGTGGTAGTTTCCAATCAAACTCCTGGCTGCACATTCTATTCTATTTCTAATCATTCTTCTTCTTTATCTTGCTCTTGCATTTTGGCTATGTTTATTTGGAAGGGAAGGAGACCAGGAGAATCGATGGAAATGATCTTGACTTGATGTAACATTTTCTCATAGTTATGCATTTTGCTAAGATATTTTACTTCTTTTCTTCCTCAACCAAACATAGCATGATTGTGAGTTTGAACTC
The DNA here is from genome assembly GCA_949677035.1 of Omphalea diandra. Lineage (NCBI taxonomy): Eukaryota > Viridiplantae > Streptophyta > Magnoliopsida > Malpighiales > Euphorbiaceae > Omphalea > Omphalea diandra. The sequence goes on from CATIWR010275790.1 coordinate 2,597, forward strand.
CTATCAATGATGTGGCAGGTGGCCAATCTTTCATTTGCAGCAGCAGAGGTACAGAGGTGGTACCTGCACAAGTTTGAGGACTACCCATGTAACCATTAGGCCATTCTTCCATTTGTGTATTAAATAATCATTATGGTTCCAAACTCATACCTAGAGCAATTGTTGAAGATAAATTTTGAGGAAATGCAAAAAATTCAATTAGCTCTACCTTTTTGGCCGAGATATTAAGTTACTATAGTAGTTCATTCCAAGTCTTTTAGCCTTTGCGGTATTGCTGAAACAATGTGATAAATGACTAGGTTGTAACTTGAGAGCCTGTTGAAAATGAGAAATGAATATATGTTGATGGATCTTCTATACCTTACAACTTCTTTGATCCTTATAACTCCTTTGATCCTTAAGCTAGTTATGTTGTATTAGCCCTTGACTTACAAGGCCTTAAAACTCCTCTGGCCTCAATATATGGTACTAGACTACTTGATGATTGATATGTACCAAAACTTGAAAGGCTTGTTGCTAAATATTTTATCTTTTAAGATTTGTGTAGGCATACAAGTAGAGAAGTTATTCAATTGTGTTTTCCATCTCATAAAGATATGAAATTTACTTTTCATATTTTCTGATGAACTCATGTATTTGTGGGGGCAAAAAGGACTATTTTCAAGCGTTTTAGATGCATGAAATATTTTTTTAGTACATAATTAATATTAAAACTAACATAGGATTGGATGCACATTGGGTTAATTGAAATAAATAATAATTATAGAAAATTGTGTTTGTTTACTTGATTACAACCAAATGATTAACTATTATTAATAATTTTTTTTTATTTAACATGGTGTTCATCCATTCAAAAGTCATCAAATAATAATAATGAATTTTCTTATGTCTGTTCCTGTCTTGTCTTGTCGCTCCTATTACTAGTCCGCCGCTTCTGCTTTTCACGTTTACCGATATTATTATTATTATTATTATTATTATAATGGAGCTTTGATATTGCAATTGCAATTTCCTGTTTTATATTTTTTCTTTTAAATTTTAAAAATAATACTAAAAAGATTTTTGAAATATTATTTTTAAATTTTTTGTATTTATTAGGAATATTTTCAAAATAAACACTAAAAATAGAAATCACAAAATTCTGATTTTCAATCTTTTTTTTTTTTGTTTTGAAGAGAAAAAAAAATATATAGTAAAAAGGCCTTAGTTATTTAAATTCACGAAATGACGTGATTTAGGTTGTGTTCGGTATTGTTTTTGTTTTTTATTTTTAATTTTTTACAATAAAAAAAGGCATTTGGTGAGATGTGTTTCGTATTTTTCTTTTTTACTTGTATTGTTAAAACATAAAAACTTTATAAGAAACTTGAAAAATGTAGTTTTCATTCTGAGTTTTGTTTCTAAAGGACACTATTGTGGGTCTCATTATTATTTTCTCTCTTTTTATTTCACTTTTGATTTTGGAGATTTGTTTCTAAAAGACAGGTCCCATTATTTTTTTTTATCTCTTTTATTTCTTATTTAATGGATCCTTTCATTCAAAAAACTGTTTCTTAAAATCTAAAAATCACAAGTAAAAAACAGTTTCTTGTTTATCAAAAACAAAAAATAAAAAACTGAAAACTATACCGAGCCGGGCCTAAATTTTTGGTTTTCTGTCTCAGGCCTGCAAAATGAACAAAACTGACCCGGAAAGCAGACATATTAGCCCAATTCATTATATATGGAAGGCCCAGTACGCTACCCCTCTTGTCGTTTGTTGTCCCTTGGAGTGTGGCCTACTCGGAAACTTCGTGCCGTCTCTTAGTACGCTACCCTAACCTGCTGTCTCTGTCCCATCTCCAAAGCCGACGGTGCTACATCACAGCGATTAACAGAAGGAAAGCGCATCTCCTAACCTCACCTCGCAGATCAAGCAAACAATAAGTCCTCCTGATAATGTCAACCGGTTTTAGCGGCGATGAAACGGCCCCATTCTTCGGCTTCCTCGGCGCAGCGGCTGCACTCGTTTTCTCCTGTAAGCTTAGCTTGCTAACCCTAATTCAATTAAATCGATATCAAATATGTCATGATTCAATTGTTTATGTGGATAGGTATGGGAGCTGCGTACGGGACGGCGAAGAGCGGCGTAGGGGTAGCGTCGATGGGGGTGATGAGACCGGAGCTGGTGATGAAATCGATAGTTCCAGTTGTGATGGCTGGAGTGCTTGGTATTTATGGTTTGATTATTGCTGTTATTATTAGTACAGGAATTAACCCTAAGGCCAAATCATACTATTTGTTCGACGGTTACGCTCACCTTTCTTCTGGTCTCGCTTGTGGTCTTGCTGGTCTTTCTGCCGGTATGGCAATTGGTATCGTTGGAGATGCTGGCGTTAGGTATTCTTTTCCTTTTTTGTTTTTTAAATTATTATTCCATTTTTAAATGTCTTTGATTTCTATTTTATGTTTGCATTTGCTCTCTCTCTCTCTCTCTCTCAAACTTCATTGACACGGTTATTTATGATTATGATTGTGTTGAAGTTTGAAATGAGTTTATTGATGTGGAGCCAAATGAAAATTTGCATTTTTGTAGTGTTATACTGTGTATGCTACCAAAATGTGGTGCAACAATATACTTATTGAAATCAAAGATCCTAATTTGGCATTCATTGTGCTACTTGTGATCAATCTTATGTCAACGTCAATCATTGTTTACTTTATGGATATTATTAAGATCATGCATGTATACATGTATTCCTACCGTGCAAGCATGCCTGATTGAATTTTATTGTTTATTCTGTAGAGCTAATGCACAGCAGCCAAAGCTTTTCGTGGGCATGATTCTCATTCTTATCTTTGCTGAAGCGCTGGCTCTGTATGGACTTATTGTTGGCATTATCCTTTCTTCCCGAGCTGGCCAATCCAGAGCTGAATAGAATACACCTTGGTTTGTCATCACTGCTTATTGTCAGGTTGGTGATGCTATCAGAGAGTGCAGGTGTTCTATCAAGTTAATTTTATGCTTGTCATTTTCTTCAAATATATTAGTTGCCTTTCAAATAAAGCTTGTCATGTTTTTTTGCATTTAAAATTTGTATACAAATTTTAGATCAAACTTGGAAAACTTGTGTGCACATTACGGTTATCTATTACAAACTGGTCTCTTTATCTATGATCATCTGCTAGTGTGCTACTATGATTAAATGGTTATAGCCCACTGATAGCTGTCTCTCTCTTTCTTATATTTGTGTAACACAACTAGGATTATGCACTTTTACCAATGTAATGTAGTTCTAGGTTTACCTTGATGCTAAAATCACAAGGTTTTCTCTATAACCAATCCAAAAGGTGATGATTGCCACCATTGGCGATTTATTACATGACGGAATACATTTTAGAAGGTTTACACTTGGCAATGAGGTTTCTAGCATCTGCATCTGGAATTTCTGTATCTTGGGGTTTCTTGTTAAATTTTGGATTTTAAGGCTTGTCTCACAAAAGTCAATTCCATTGATAAAGAAAATGCCAATGGCATAAAATATGTAAGAACTGGGAGTTTGACTAGTGTGATAATTTTACTTTTTGTTCATAATATGTAATTTGGAGGTGTCTTCCTAGATACCTCTTCTATAGGCAAAATTGTTGCTTACAGGTTTTTTTTTTTTTTTCTATATCAGTATGTTAGATTCATTTTCTGCTAGTGTGTTAGGTTGTCTTCTGTAGTTTGTTACCTGTTTGAACTTCTGGGGAATGAAGGATGCCCCTGTAGATGCAGACTCCTTCATGATTTGGTATGGTGTACTGTCAAAGCATGCATTTCTAATGTTCGTTCATTCTTTAACAAAAATGATACATCATTATGTGTCGATATAAAATGTCAACTGTGGTATGTCATTTTTCCATGCTACTGAGTTTTGTGCTGTCAAGTATTAAATTGATGGTTTGTTTAGTGGTTAACTCCTGGTGATTCTTGTGTTAACTGTTCTTTAATCTGTTGGTGTCTTGTTGGGAAGTGGCGTATCCATCCTGTCTACTCAGTTTCCCTGTTCTCCTCTAGAAAATCTTAACAGCTTTTGAAATGAGAGGAAGACCAATTATCAGGTGGCTAACTAGTCAATCAGGTGTTAAATCTCATGGATTGAGTTAATTGATTTTGGGTTAGATTATGTTATGTGATAAATATTTTAGATTCTGTGCAGAGCTTATCAATCTTGGCAGCCTTGTCCATTTATTGGTAAATATGGGGTGGGAATGGACGACGTGATTTATGCGGCAACATTTTTTGGCCACGTTCGTTGAAATAATTTGGTGGATCATCAAAATAATGCCAAAATTCTTTCCATCATCACCACCCCAAAACCCCTTCCATTGATTCAAAGATGGAGAATGATAAGCCATTGCCTGCCTTGTAATCTTTGCCTTAGGTGTTCTCTTTTGAGCTCGTACTGATCTTGTGCTTCTTGGGTGCACTTGAAGCGTGATTTGAAAGGGTTGATGGCCGCTATTTACCATGTTTAATCTAAGGTTCATGACTTTGAGCAGCAATTATGTACAATCATTATGTCTGTCGTGCCTGTTTGTTGAGGAGTTGGGGAGTTGGAGTGGACGCTGACAGTTCACCAAAGAAGCAGCTGGTTTCCCATCATCATATCCAATGATCTGATGATCTGTTTCGGAACATGGATCAAGGTCATTCTGATTTATATTCATCAACAATTAAAGCAGTCTTTGGTTGAAGTAACCTGGATCTCTGAGTTGAAAAGTATTCAGTTGAAGTCTTTGGATTGTTTTGTGAGTTGTATAAATTTAGACACGACTAGAATAATTATCTACTAGTCTGGCACTTTGGTAATTTTACGAGTTCAATACATAAGTCTATGTTCTTTCGAGTTTTGAACTGAATTTCGGCTTCCGGGCTTTTGGGGCTTTTCAAGTCAAGTTGCGGAGTTTTTGACATCAAAGAGCAAGTGGGAGTACAGTATCACAAATTAACAACTGTCGGCTCCCTTATATTACTAGCAATATAATTTGGATAAAAGGGTCAATTTGACTCCTGAACTTTTTAAGAAAGTTCAATTGCGCCTAAATTATAAACTTAGATTTTTGGACCAATTAAACCCAATTTTTATGGAAATAATAAATAAATATTTGTTACAATTAAATGATTAAAATATCTTAGGAAGTTAAAAAAAAAATGAAAAGTAAAATGAGAACTCATATTTCTATCAACCTTTCAACCATGCTTGTTATATCCATCAAACAATTGTTCATCTGTAGATGTGTGCCATCATTATCAAACCATTGGTATTCAACCTTCATTTCCATCTTTACAAGTTTTCTTAAGGTGATTCTAGTTTCTTCAAGCTTTTCAAAGACTTGGCCATCCATTGTAGCCGCAAGTAATCCACCACCATAGCTGCCTGTATTGGTAGCAAGTCATTTACCGCCGAAGTAGTATCAACACTCTTCCCCCTCTATTACTCCTTCAGCCCCATCTCTAACTGCACTCCAAACCCTAACCTTAACCTGCCTTTTAAGTCTTCAACCTCTACTCTTACTCAACTCCAACCTTAATCCTAAACAGCTAGGCGACAAAATCACAACATCCTCACCGCAATCAAGGTTGCCTTCGCTTCATTGTCATTCCCCAATATGCTTTCCGTCTTTGTGTGGCAACCAAAAGGCATAGTTCTTTTTTGTGTTCCAACTTCCTCATTATAGCCATTAATTGAAAGTTGCGGCTGAGGCAGGGGAATTATTGTATTAAATGAGTTTTTCTTTTGCTTTTTTTTTCTCTTCTCTTAATTGATGGTTGGATGTGTGTGTTTGATACATGAAGATATTTGGTGAGTTTTTTTTAGATTTGATTTTTTTTTTCCTTGAATTTTGTAGAATTTTTAGACAAAGAGAAAGCGAAGAGGGAAGAGATAAGATTTTTTTTTTTCCTATATTTGTTTCATTTAAAAAAATAGATGTCTTTTCAAAAAAAATATATTTTTTAATCATTTAATATATAAAAATTGATTATTTTATCATTTTTTATGAAAAATAGAGATAATTGGTCTCAAAATCAAAGTCTATGGATTAGTTTAGATTGATATTGAACTTTCTTAAGAAGTTCAGGCACCACATTGACCTTTGCCATTATTATTTTGTACGAATCACCTCACATTAGGTTAAGTAATAAAACCGCTTTCAAAAAAAAAAAAAGGTTAAGTAATAAAAACAAATAAATAATTGGGTGCAGCTATTAAGAGAACATTTTTGCATAAGAATGAGAATTTTCACTCTTATATATATATATATATAACACTATCTATATGTTGCTTTGTATTTTGAAAGTATTAATTTAAAAATTTTGTGATTACAATGACAAAGAGAAGAATACTAGATGTTAATTTACATGTTGCACATATTGTTTTTTTTTTTTTTTTTTTTTGAAAGATGATATTTTTTTATTGTGAAGCAAAATAAATATAAATTAAATAAAAAATTATAATAGCATATTTTAAATTTAAATTGTTTTAAATTTATTTATTTTATATAATGTATTTTTTAAACATGTTTTATGCGTCCTCTTCAAATAAATTTAAATTAGATAGATATTACAATATCTCAATGCATTTAAATTTATATTAATAAATTATTTAAATCTAAATGGAAGTTGCTGTTCTAAGGCCAATTCTCTGCCAGCGATTAGTCTAGTTTCTTTCTGTTGATCCAGAAGAACTTGTCTTTCCATTTTTCATTTCCCTGTTCCCATTGCAGTAAAAAGTCTTTCTTTTTAACTGTATAATTGAATTAAAGACAATATTAAATGAATAAAATTAAACTATTTAATTCATATCTTGATTTTTTATATTTCACAAAGACATTATATTTGTATATTATTTTTTGAATAAAATTAATAGCCGAATATATGAAAGAGTGTATTCCCTTAGTATTCAACATCACATAATTGGTCTACATATTTAATTTTTTTTAAAAAAACAAACTAACGAATACAGAAAGTAATAATAAAAAAAAAAGGTATTAAAACACCAGCTCCATAGAAGAAGAAATCAAGAAACAACAAACAATAATCATACAATGACTTCGCAACAGAATGTCAAGACACAAGGAGGCCCCTGAACCTTCAATGGTCACCTTCTGATATTCAAATGGATCTCAAACCCGGACCAGCCAAGTAAAGTCCTAATGTTCCACACTGAGATGTGGGTACAAATGTATGATATTCCCATGGGATTAATGGCGGAACGCACTCTCAAACTGATCGGTTCTGTGACAAGCCATTCGAGAATGTAGCTGGTGAAATGGAGAAGCCGTTTGGTCCATGGTTACATGCTTATAATAGAGGATAACGTCACAGGCTTGATAGTAAGTGGCTTTGCCCTGCGTCACCGAAAAAAGCATTAACAGCAAGGCTAAGGAGGTGGGGGAAGAGATGGTAGTTGATTTGGAAAGTCACTTAGTTGTGGCAAGAAACACAAAAAATAATGGTGAAATCCAAGGAGGCGGTAAAGGCAAGGAGAGCATGGGGATGACCAAGGACCGGACACAAAGTGAGGCGAGAAACAAGGAAACAAGTCAAATTGATCAGATTGAGTGGATTATAATTGCAGAAGTTAAACGTCGTCGTGTAAAAGGAGAGGAGGGATGCGGAACCTCAGTTGATCAGATGGACACAAACATGGCCATGGAAGTGTTGTTGGCCACAAAAAAACATCATTCGAGTGGATCCTAGTTCTCAGACCCACCAGGAGCAATCAGTATATTTAGTTGAAACTATCGTGGGCTTGGGAACCCACTAGCAGTCCAAGTCCTTAAAGACTTGGTAATCGAAAAGAAGCTTGTATTTTTATTTTTGATTGAAACCATTTGTAGAAGAAACAAGTTAGAAATTCCTAAGGCCCAGCTAGGCATTGAGGGCCTGTTTTCAGTGGACCCACGAGGTTATAGTGGCCGGCTAGCTTTTTTATAGTGAAATAAATGAGTGTTGTTTGTTCAACTATTCATCGCAGCATATTGATGTTTCAGTCCGTGTCGAAGGTATGGGAGAGTGGCGAGTGACAGGGTTTTTTGGGAAGCTATTCGAACTGTTGGGCGTTCTTCATGGGATCTTCGAAGTTTGGCTGGTGTCTCTTAGGAACCGTGGTCCATTGTGGGTGATTTTGCAACCTCCTGAATCAAAAATGACAAAAGGGGAGGGGCACTATATCCTATTGCTTTAATGGAAGGGTTCTCTTCAGCTGTCGATGATTGTGGGTTAGTGGACTTGGCTTTGGAGGGATACCAGTTTACCTGGGATAGGGGGAGAGGCTCAGAGGATTGGATTGAGGAAAGATTTGATAAAGCTTTTGCTTCAACAAGCTGGTTATCTACTTTTCCTTCGGCTAAGCTCACGGACCTGGAGTGCTTATCTTCGGATCATAAGTCAATCTTATTAGAGCCTGTCGCTAAAAAGAGATTGGTAAGCACCCATCAGTTTCAATTTGAGAATGCCTGGTTACACGAAAGGGATTGCAAGGAAGTGGTTAATCATAGTTGGGCAAAGCGTGGGATTAGGGATATTTAATAACATTGCTAAATGTGGAGAGGATCTTGCTAAATGGGGAGCGAAAATCACTGGTATGTTTCGTGATAGACTAGCCATATGTAATGCTCGTCTAAAGTTGTTATGGGGTAGAAGAGATGCTTCTTCTGTTGTCGAGTGTAAAGAAGAACAATAAAAATTGCATGCGATTTTAGAACAGAGGGAGACTTATTGGAGATAAAGGTCGAAACAGCTTTGGCTTAAGGAAGGTAATAGGAATAGTACATACTTCCATGCATCAGCTACTGCTAGAAAGAAAACTAACTCTATTTTGAGATTGAAAAATCAAGCAGGGGAGTGGATGGATTGGGAGTCTGGATTAGGGGCTGTTATCACTTCTTACTTTCAATCGATTTTTTAGTCAAAAATGGCCATCATTGTGGGTATAATGGTAGATGCCCGGGCCCACATTACTATTATTTCTTTTTCTTCTTTTATGTTAAGCTTTTTTTTTTTTTTTAATAAATGATTTGCTACAAAAAGATTTTTTTCGAGTGAATGTGTTACAGTAAATTTCTCCTATTGTTTTTTTTTAAAGACAAAGGAACAAATTCTATTTTTTTCTCTTATTTACTACGGCGGCGACGAAAAATCAAATTCTCACTATATTTATTCTTTTTCTACTTCTTCTTTCAAGTGCAGAAAAACCCCAAAGGTTACGGGTTTTTTTATATCAATTGAGGCCCTCCCTTCACCACCCATGGGAATGGTCTACAAGGTTCATAACTACTCCTCTTACTATAGGACGCTTACCTAGCCAACATTTAAATCAGGAGCCGAAGTGAAGGAGACACTTTTTCAAATGAATCCTTGACAAATCGCCAGGGCCGGATGGACTGAATCCAACATTCTTCCAATAATTTTGGGGAGTATTGGGGATCGATGTCATTGAAGTGATAAAACGGTTTGTTGAGAATGGCTCTTTACTCGATTGATTGAATGACACAAACATAGTTGAAACCGATCCTTCCTCATTCCTAGGATAGTTATAACCGACAACATCATGGTTTCTTTTTGAAGTCATGCATTATATGAAGCATAAATAGCAAGGGAAAGAAGGTTATATGGCGCTCAAGCTCAACATGAGCAAAGCGCACAACCGAATTAAGTGGGATTTCCTGAAGGTTATAATGGAAAAGATGGGTTTTGCAGGAAGGTGGGTGGAGTTGATCCTCATGTGTTTGTCCTCGATCAGGTACAAAGTATATTCTAATTATACTGAAGTGGCTCCAATTATTCCAGAAAGAGGCTTGAGGCAGGGGGATCCGCTTTCCCCCTACTTTTTCATCCTGTGTGTAGAAGGTTTGACAGCTATGATTAGAAACTATGAGAATCGAGGTTGGATTCACGGGTGCACAGTGGCGAAAGGAGCACCACCAGTCTCACACCTTGTTCGCAGACGATTGCTATTTATTTTGCAAGGCGAATGAGGCACAAGGAGGATATTTGATATCTTGAAAATTCACAAAAAGGCTTCCAGTCAAGTTATTAATTTCCAAAAATCATTTGCCTTTTTCGATGCAAATGTAGCAAATCGTCCCTTTGTCAATTACTGGGTGTTTCAGAGGTTCACCGTGCTAGTAGCTATCTGGGGCTTCCAAGTATGATAGGGCGAGAGAAGATTATATCAAAGAGAAGGTGGGCAGACGTATTCAAATTACTAGAGCAGAGAAGGTGATTTTATTGAAGACCATACCTCAAGCAATGCCAAATTATGTTATGAGCGTTTTCTTGTTGCCCATAAATCTTTGTAACGATCTTGAACGCTTAAGGAGCGCTTATTGGTGGGGTTATGGTAATAAGGGAACAAAGGTATTTCTTGGATGAGCTGGTCCAAGGGTTGGGTTTTAAAAATATCAGGGACTTTAAACTTGCTTTGTTGGGTCAGCAAGAGTGGAGAATGCTCACAAATCCATATTCATTAATGGCTATAAGGCGAGGTTAATGGCTAGAGTTTATAAGGCGAGGTACTTTCCTCGTGGTACCTTCCTTTCTGCACAATTGGGTTCTAACCCAAGTTGCATTTGGCGTAGCATTCTTTCCGCGCAAGAGCTAATTAAGGTTGGCAGTTGCTGGGGGGTAGGGAATGGGGAGCAGATTAGTATGTTGAATGATCCTTAGTTACCTGATGCCTCTAATCGGTTTGTTACTTCTAATAGACCTGAATTAGAGGGTCAAAGGGTTAAGAGTCTCATGGAAGTTGGGGTGCAATGGTGGGATGAGGATTTAATAAGAGTGTTATTTAATAACCGGGATAGTTCGCTGATTCTGGCGATTCCTTTAACTTATGCGAAGAGAAGGAGGAATCAATGGCAGTGGAAACAGGATAGAAAAGCCAAATATACGGTCAATTGTGCTTACTGTCTGCTAAGTGAGTTGAAAGGGAATTCTATGGCAGATAATTCTGGGTTTTGGAAGAATATATGGAATTTGAAGATTCCTCCAAAAGTGCAAAACTTCATTTGGAGAGCAACTACAGGATGTTTACCCACCAGGCAGCAACTCTATCTGAAGCGAGTGACGGATGAAGTACGTTGTCGAGTTCGCAATGAACATCCTGAGACAATTTTGCATGTTCTAGTGGCTTGTCCTTTTCCGAAGGACTGTTGGATTCGATCTGCTATTGGTTTTATGTTGGGAAATGCTAATAATTTTCTTGACTGGTTAGAGTTGATTCTACGGAATTGCACAACGGCTGAGGTGGAGGTTAGTGCAATGATGTGTTGGAGTATATGGTTGAACCGTAATTTAGTGTTGTGGAATCAGAAATTTTCATCTCCTCAAAGTGTGCTGGTTCGAGCTAGCTTCAGTTTGGAACAGTGGCGTGCAGCTCAGATCAATGACGAAGGGTTCCCTGCTAGCAGGTTGTTAAGTGGTGAGGCGGTTTGAAATTGGTTAGACCGGAATTGGGTTGGTTAAAAGCTGATGTAGACGCTGCCATTTTTGGTAGTGATAATAGAGTGGGTTATAGTTGTGTGGTGCGAGATCATCTTGATTTGTTTTTTCCTATGCGCTCTAATGTGGTGTAGTGGATTACAATGATGCCACTATTGCGAAGGCGTGTAGCATAAGGGAGGCACTGAGTTGGATCAAAGAAAAGTAATGACAGCAAGTTATTATTGAATCAGATGCGCCGTTAGTGGTTCAAGCCATCCGAAGTCCAAAAGTTTATGACTCTGCATTAGGCTTAATTATTCAAGATTGCAAACAACTCATTTCAGAATTACATTCTATAGGCATTCATTATGTTAAACGATCTGCTGACAAGGTAGCCCATGGATTAGCAAGGGCTTCTTATTTTGTGTCAGGTTGTGTTATTTGAGAGGATAGCAGTCCCAGCTTTATTTCCGATGTACTAGCCATAGCTAGTGATTTGATTAGTTAATGCATTTTACCTTCTTTAAAAATAAAAAAAAACTCAGATATGTGATTTGTCTTTTATTTTTCTTTTTTTTATTACGCGGAGATCTATATCATTTGTGAATGTGTTATTCTTTATTGTGCATTATTTATTCCCCTTTATGGATATTTTCTTTTTCTTTGTGGGTGTCTTCTTCTCTTTTTAGATTTTATTTTATATTTACTAAAGAAGAATAGTATCAATTGGTTTTGAAATACTATTAATCGACTTTGCAATATAATTATCATTTTTCAAGATTTTATGACAAATCTATTAAGAAATTTCGTTCATAATAATATTATAAAATCAAAACAATTTTGAAATTGTACATAAAATAACTTAAATAATAAGTTGAATTATTATATTTGTTATGTTATGTTTAATCATGGATTTTCAATATCAATATTTCATATTATAAATGTCATATGATTATTAAATTGAATGAATAATACTATTTTATCAAAAAAACTTCATTAATTACTTTTAATTGAATCGCATCACTAATCAATTTATATTTTATTGATGTAATCAGTCCGTGCCATTAGAATATGCTGACATGATATGATATTTATATTTTTATATGCAAGATAGGAGGGATAGCAAATGATTCTCCTATATTTCTAGATACACTAATAATGCATGAAAATAGTTTCCTATTAACTGTAGTTGATAATTTTTATGTATTTATTAACATCAAATATTTTTGAACTACTAATACTATAATATAGATTTTGTGTTTGCAAATAATTATGTCATGAATGTTTATTACCTTAATATCTCTGAATTTTTAACCTTTATCTAAATGAGAGATGTTATTTAAATTATTTTTGCGAATTTGTTCAAATTAAAAGAAAATATGAGTTTTTTAATTACAAACACACATCATTATACAATGTTATCGATAGAGTTTTTGAAATATTAAAGATAAGATCTTAAATTTTAAAATTAATATGAAATTGTTCATTATGCTGGTAAAAATTGATTCCAATAACATACTACACACTATACAATTTATCAAGAGTTTTTGAAATATTAAAGATAAGATTTCAAATTTTAAAACTAATACAAATTATTCATTATGATGGCAAAAATCGATTCCAATAACATAATACACATTAGACAATTTATCAAGAGTTTTTGAAATATTCAAGATTTGAATTTTAAAATTAAGGCTTAATGACTCAACAAAAAACAAACTTAGTTTTACGTGAATTTTCAATTATATCCAAAACTTCTAATTTTATCAATTATATCCTAACCTAATGAATTAATTTCAATTATATTGTAATTCAAAATCAAAATTTAGTAATGTGCATATTTAGACTACATTGACCCCTATATTTTTTCAATTAATTCAATCAAACTAAAAATTAAGTTTAGATCTTAATTAATATGATACTTTTATTATTTTTATTCAAATAATCACAAATAGAATTAATGGCAAACTTATTTTATTCGCTTCAAATTTTTTTATTCGCTGCTGGAAAGTAATATAAAATAATCTTACATAAATCAAAATTAAACCGTACCTTGCAAATTTTTTAAAATGGTAAACATTTGAGATGTGAGATGGAGTTAATTTTATAATATTTTTAAATTGCTTTTAAAGAGTTACTGATTGAATAAACACTGGAAAACAGTATTTTTAAAAAATATAAAAAACAAAACATGAAAAAACATGTAAATATAAAAATATATATATAAGAATATTTACAATTATTTTTTCTCACATAAATACATTTATAATAAATACTGAAACAATTAATTATGAGATCATACAAAAAATAATATTAAAAATAATTATCTAAATAGATATTAATTATAAAAAAAATAAATGAGATGATAATAATCAATTAAATATTTAAATTGTCTATAAGTTTCATAATCAAAATTTATAGTAAAAAAGAAATATGTTTCTACTTTGAAAATGTGTTTTGTAATTTTTCAAAATTGCAGAAATTGACCCAAAATATTTCAAGAAAATTTCGGTGAATTTCTTGAAAAGAAACATTTTCAACATGCAAAAACACTTCTCTCCAAGAGTTTTGTGTGTTGGAATATATATATATATATGCTCAACAAAAGAAAGATATTAAAAATAATAAAATTTTTACAGGTTATTCATTGATTTGATACATGAAATACTTACGCATCAAACTAAAAAAAGGCCAACATTCATTTGGACGCCCTTATTTAGAATTTTTACAGAAATCTCTCTAAGTGATCTACATCAAAAGATCTACTAATGAAAAACATGTAACCTATTGATATCTATTTTCTCAAGCGGGATGGAAAAGAAATCAAGGATTAATGCAAGATCACAACTACATGCATACTTTGGGTAAAAATAAACACCAATATCAAAGAATAAATGCAAAATAAGATTCATGATCAAATGAAATAATCAACATATACAGACTGAAATACAAACTCAACAATACAGGGGGGAAAAAGGATTCCTAGATTTCATACAGACCTGACCTTAGCCCTTACTAAAGATGGAATATGCAATCAAATGAGAAATAAAACTGAAGGAAAAAAACATATATAAGATGAAAAAAATCAGACCAAGAAATTATAGCAGATGCTCACAAAGTCCTTAAAAAAATCTATTCACTGCCTAATATACAAAGAGGTGTATAATAGACCTGCATTAGGAACTCCCATGAGATCTGACCGATGAAATGGATTGTGCAGAGACAGAGGCTGTTGGGCTGTTAAGTTCCCGATCTCCATCAATAGCTTTTGGTTTTCCACTTAATCTCTCCATTGCTTCTTGGCAAATATCATTAAACCAGTCATCTTCTGGCAGTACACTGACATGAAAAGAGAGACAAAGGTTAAGTTCCAGATATGCGAGCTATATAATAATAGCACAGAGATAATCATGTTGAAGAAAGCACATAAATGTTAGCTGGTACTAGTAGGCAGTACTATTCTGCTACAAGCCTACAACTAAATGTATACAATCAACACCAACTAAGCCCCATAAAAAAGGGTTGAGAAAGAACAGATATAGGGAAGGGAGATAAGAGAAACATAGAGGACAGGCAGTGGACAACTAATTCGCAAATGGTCTACTCCATGGATCCTTGTGTAACTTGTCTCCATGTTAGCCTCACATCTTACCAACATTCTACAAATACAACATATGATACTTAAAACCTATTATCATAATCTGAGTCACATATAACCAAAAGAAATGAATTTAAATTGGTGAGAAAAGATCTGTATCACCTAGTTATGTGGTACAAATAATTTAACATGGCTCAAGAAATTGTGGATCAAAATACAGCATGCTTAAACAACACTCCTGAAAGTGAATGGAACATCTCAGGAATTTTCAAGGAGTATTCAGTAGTTACATTTGCATCCATTATTGATAAAGGTGTGATTGATGACACAAGATAAAAGCACAATCAATTCATAATCCCATGAAGAAATTATCTATCTACCTGTCTGGATCCATTCCTGTAGCAGAAAATGCAGCCACAGCTTTTGAAATGATCTCATTGACAACTCGATGCAAATTCCGTGACAAGTAGCGTCCTTGTGAAGCAAAGCATATCACAAACTTCATATCCAAATAAAACTGCATGTTGACAAGCAAATTTGCTTTTATTAACAATTCACAACTCCAAAACAAAAACCAGAGGAAAAGAATCTAGATTTTACATACTTGTTGCAGACCAAGTGGACCCAAGGGCCTTGGGCCTTCTTCAATATCATCCCAAAAACTTTGATCTTCTGAAAGCCATAATATTACTGTTTCTGTAAGCCTCATCAATAGCAATGTCGCAAATCTTTCCCTTCCTACAAACATATCTGCTGCTATGCTAGCCATTCGGTTCAGTTTTACATAGAGTTCCTGAATTGTAACACAATCCAACATGAATGCAAAACAATTCACATTTAAATAGATTATACATCTCATACAATACATTGAGGCTAGATTACATTAGTCACAGCTAATTCTAAAAATCAGAAAAACAATTAACTACTCGTAAGGCATCAAAAGTTCCTTAAATTCAAAAAACAATTATTGCTTAAAAGCAATTGCAAGCCTTTTTCTTGACCATCATCACCATTTCCATTTCTGGCATTTCCACACGCAACTTAATAGTAAACTTAACCAATTCAAAAGTTCCTTTAATCCACTTAAGGCCACCAAAAACAGCCTCCCAATAATATAAAACAAAGAATTTTTTCTCAAATTATTATTATTATGCATACTAACCTTGCGTTTGGGAGGAAGGAAAATAAGCGAGAAAGTAAGATAAGAGTGAAAGATAAAAGAGAAAAAGTATTTTCCCTTGTTTGGGAAAGGAAGAAAAATAAAAGGGGAGAAGAAAAATAAACATTATTTTACCTCCTTTATTTTCTCTTCAAAATGAAGAGAAAATATGTAAGATTGAAGAAATTTTTATAAAATTACAATTCTGCCCACAATTTTTTTATTTTCTCTAATTTGTTTTCATAACTTTGTTTCCTTAAATAAATGGTAAAATAGGAAATATATGAAATAATAATTTTATTTCCTTCCATATTTTGTTTTCCAAACAAGAAAAAATAAAATTATTTTCCTCCCTCTTTCTTTTATCAAAACATGAAGAGAGAAAACAAAGAAAGGAAAATAAAATTTATTTTTCCTCCTTATTTTCTTTCCTTCTTCATGATTTCCCAAACATAGAGTAAAACTGAAACGTTTTGCCTTGTTCCTGAAACAAGTGCTCCTGCCATGCCACTTTTTCTTTTATTGACTTTTTAATGTCAAGCTGTAGAATTACAGGAACAAACTTATCCAACATAACATTCAAAAAGAAAAAAACTTGTCCAAAATTTTCTTAAATAAAAGTTGTCATGCCAATGCTATTCATTTTAACTAGTCAGATAACTATAAAATTCAGTGCTTCCACCAAATTCTAGTTGCCATATAGTTCGTTTTCTAATAAAATATAGATAGATACATGCCGGAGCATATGCATTGACACGCATATACAAACCAAAAGATAGAAATAAACTATAACAAATAGTATATTGATAGAATTTTTTTGAAGAAAGAAAAGAGAAATAGAAAACAACCAAAGGGAACCTAAAATGTGCGATGCAAATGCCAAAAGAATAAATTCATTTACCCATGAAGTGGATGATACCAACATGAAAAGCAACAACATTATTCTTATCTCCCATCTTCAACAAATATAAATTTGGCTTTTTAGTGATAATATTTAATAGTAATAATATCTAAGTATATGAAAACTTGGAATAATTCAGTTGATATATATAATAACTGCAAAAAAAAAAATTTACCTGACTGGAACAGAAATCTATAAATAAGTACACATCTTGAACTAGGGGTGAGCACAAACCGGACCGAACCGAAAAAACCGACCAAACCAAGCTGGTTCAGTTCGGTTCAGTTTGATCTTTTAAGAAAATCAGTTTGTTCGGTTATAATTTTAAAAAAAAATTCAGTTTTTTAGATAAAAAACCGAACAAACCAAATTAACCGAAATAATTAATAAATCAAAGCAATTTGAATCAAACCAGATTTAAAATATATGTAATTTTAATTGAAATAAACCAAACCGAACCTAACTTTTAAAAGATAGGTTCAATTTGGTTTATAGACACATAAAGTTCGGTTCAATCAGTTCGGTTAATTCAATTTTTTCAAAAATTTTAGTTCGGTTTGGTTTTAAGCATAAAAAATTCAGTTTATTAAAATTTGGTAAAAAATCGAACCACTCGTTTGCTCACCCCTATCTTGAACACCGCTCCACACCCAAAAAAGTGAAGAGGGAATGGAAAGATTTACCTGGAATATTGGAGATGGAAACCATTCCACCTCGTCTACATTACCGTCCATGATAATGTACATTTCTGCCGTAAGATGACTATTACCATCTTCTGTAAAAATAAGATCAAGTGCATGTTGTCGACAGAAGGTATCCTTTAACCTATCAACTGAGCTTACAAGCCGTTTCCTCCACTCTCGCTGTTCAGGATGACGATTTTGCCTATCTAATGGTCTCCTACGGGGATCATCCTTGTAATTAGCCTGATGCAGAGGAGAAAGCTTCATGGCTGCCCGTGGGAGTAGTTCATCAGCCAACAATGATGCATTGGCCAGCAATGCAATTTGCTGGGCCTCATTCTCAGCCATTCGTACTATTTTATTTCCTGAACCCTCAAAGTTTGCTTCTTCTTCCATTGAACCAGGTAATGCTTTTATCAGCAGGTTCACATAAGAGTTAAATACTTGAAACAAACCTTCCAGTGATTGACTTCCTAACTGCATGCTTAAAAGTGGCCCGACGTCCTCAAAGAAGTCCTATAGGAGCAAATGGAACAACATCATAAGTGAAGGAAACAATAAGTCATTAACAAACATCCAATAGAAGAAAAGAACTTAAAATAAATCAGCAATGCACCAATGAAAAAATAGCATATTAGTGATTGAAAAACACTTTTACGGAACAAAAAATAGGGGAAGCAACTCTACTCAATTGAAGGAGCAAATTCAAGAGAAAAAGATGCCATTTCAGCAACTATTTTGTGTGAAGAACTTGATGAAGTTCAAAAGATCATTGAAAGCCAAACAAGCAGCAAACTAACAAGAGGGGTAAAATGGCAGGATTGGTAAAAAATATGCAGCTTATATGCGTCTTTCAAGCATAAGAATACAAAAGCAGTATGAAAACATATTATTTACCTCAACCAACTTTTCAGCACGAGAAAGAACAGATGTCCGGTTAAGATTCCAATAAAATTTAAAATAATTTTCAGGAAGTATCACGGATCAGAAAATCAAGGAGGAACAGTCTTCCAGGGATATTTTCCCACAATTTGAAGCGTATGCAACATCTCTCAAGCATTAATGATATGCAAGCACAATTAACAATATGAGGGAAAAGGAGGGGAAAAACACAAAAGAAAAAACAGCTGCACTCTGCACAAACACTTGGTGCCATCTTTAAGCAAAATGACTAAAAAATGACTAGTGACAACATGTAGAAAAGAGAAAAGGAAAAATGTACCACACCACATACGCAAACAACGTGTGTTGAGGAGAAGAGAAAGATGTTTCAATTCATTAAAAATAACCCATCAATGATTCCATACCTGGACCATCAAATTGAACCGATGTGCACTACTTGTAAGTTTATGTTGAAATGCAGCTGTATTACCCAGAGATGAAACAGAAGACCTGCCAGACTGTCGAGTACCAGTTGGAGGGTAAGTAAGTATCCAATCATCAGCAGCAGCCAAGGCAGCCGTGCTCTCTTCAATTCTTTTTAGATTTGCCTCTAATGCTTGTTCAACACTAGGCCTAAAGAGTTTTAAGAGCACAGGACAAAGTGCTAAGCCACGAGCTTCCAGCAAAGAACAATGACCCAAAGCTATTTGAACACACTCTGCAGCAGCTCGTAAACCACCAGCAGCTGCTGATGATGTTAATGCATGTCTTTTAACAAGAACAGCAAAGGCCTCTGTTTGCTTTGTAGCCCACATTACAAGCTCAGAAGTATAAGCTGGTTCCTTGCCAAATATAGCCAATGAATCACTAGCAGCTTGTGCTATAGCAGAGAACACTAGC
>CATIWR010275869.1:0-34529 GCA_949677035.1 Omphalea diandra
CCCAACCGATGCTTGATGAGGCTATAGGTTATCTTCTGGCCATCCATACCAGCAGCTCTCTCCACAGCCTAAAGTATCAAAGATACAGAACCATAGTTATTTAAGCTTCTCACTTCAAGCCTACAGACTTTCAAACCTTCCCTGGACATATTCCTCTTTTGAATGTTATGAAGACTATATCAACCGATTAATTGACAAAAGAACAAACTCTGTCACAACCTATTTTCCAGCCCTTGCCCATTTTCTCACCAAATCCATTGCTAAAGAAAAAACTACATTACTACAGCTGACAGAATTGTATGAATAAAAGTGGAAAACGAGGTAAATACACTGTAAATACACAAACTATTGTTCACGTTAAAAGCATTTTTGCCTCCTTCCCTTAATTTTTTCACTGGAGATGCTTAAAGAAGGAACAAGAAGGGAAAAGGAGGAAGAACGAAGGGCATTAAAAACCAGATCTAGTAGGCACGGTAAAAATTTCAGGCAGTGGAAACAGTGAATTTAACTTAAAACAGCTTTTTTTCCCCCTTATAGACATGAGCACAGGGGAGGGGAGTGGGAAGCCAGATAATATACCTGATTGGCCAAATTGTAAAAATGAATCATGTTGCGCATCATCCAAACAGACTTGTAGAAAGGACAGAACTTGTCATATCTGTCGGCCATTCAAAAGACACATTCGAAGACATGCATTACTAAATCATAAATGAAAATTGATTGAAATCATTTAGATATCAGAAGCTGAAATTGAAACTTACGGAGTAAATGCATTCTGAGCAAGATAGTCTTCCCTCAAAAGCTTTGCAGTCTCGAGTGTAATCTTATCAGCCTCAGCTAAAGCATCCTTCCCCACAAGCTGCATTACCCAAATAGCCATAGGCATTCAATACTAAGCAGATTTGAGAAACATCAAACTTTCCACGCAATATTAACCAAAAAGCATGAAACAAAGACATGCAACAAGTGCAATGTTTTATTTGGTTTCACAAAGAACTAGGGCATGAAAGAGGAAAAACATCCGACAAGCCTCACGAATTCCACTGAATGTTAAGCTCCAGAAGTAGATGTCTACATCATATAATTTAGAAAGGCAAGGGAAAACAAGCAGCAGTCTAATAGACTGCAGATTTGATGCAAAAAGTGTCATTAACAGCACACCCATCATATGCAGCTAACAAAATCTCTATCCACACAATGTCTTCAACAGGTTGGGACAAATCACATGTTTCTCTTAGTTTGGGCCTCAGGGAAACCAAAATGAAAGAAATTTTGGAAAACCAAAACATACTTGGACAATCTCATTCAAATCATCTTCTCTTTGAAGAACTTCTCGTGCCTTTGTCCTGATGTTGATAAAATCTGGATCAAATTGATCATAGAAAGACTCCAATGCCTGGCAACAGGAAAGACAGCATTAAACAAATAAAAATAAGCAGAAACATGCAAATAGGGCTCAGAAAGCAAAAGGCTGAAAACCATATCAGAATAAGAAAAATGGAACTTCATCCACAAGAATGGTGAAGAAATCGTAAACATACTGAAGAGTACTTTGAGTAGGAGATAAGCCAGTTTACAGAAGGAAAATGCTTCCTTTGGGCAAGTTTCTTGTCCAAACCCCAGAAGACCTGCATAAATACAAATGGGCAACTTCATTAGCTAAGATAACAGACATAGAAGAAAGGCTAAAGTTGTTCTGCACATGAAAAAGCAGTATTGTTGCATCCAGTACAAGGAAAGGAGCAGCACTTCCTAATTTGCAATTCCACATCAACATTGGCACCTTGATTATGCAGAAGAATTATTTTATACAGGATACAACACATCTACCTGGACAATGCTGAGGGTAGCAGACGTAACAGGATCTGAAAAATCCCCACCAGGAGGCGAAACAGCACCAACAATTGTGACGCTACCGGTACGCTCTGGTGACCCAAGACATTTCACTTTACCAGCACGTTCATAAAATGAAGCTAAACGAGCTGCCAAATAAGCGGGATATCCACTATCTGCAGGCATTTCTGCCTGCAAGAGAAATTAAGTTGGAAGCAATTAGAGTCAGTTAAAGACGGATAACACAATTTTTTACGGCATGCATGTATGCTACATGTTGCCTAAATTCAATCACATAATAAAGATGTTACCAATTATATGATACTTATCCAACATACAAAGACATAATACCTAAATACAATTCCAATGCAAGAGAAAAATAATATGGAGGCATTGGTGCAGATATCAACGATCCATTGCCAGTTCATTTTAATTAAATAAGTAGATGAGCAGACATCATACAATCTCTGGGAACTAAGATACAAAATGAACAATTCTCCATATCTAAATAATGTAGCTCTTGTAACTTATGTTTGGTCATTGCAGTTGTAGCTGCTAGAAAACAGGCTCAATGTGGCTTGCACGCTAGCTGTGAATATTTTGACTCACAAAAGAATCTCTAGAACTTGCAGAAGGTCAGGTATCACTATAATAGACCATAAAAAAAACCAAGCTTAACAATAAGAAAAAAATCATAAGAAGCTTCAAGAAAAATTGTCAATGTGACTGGCAAAACATGCCACAAACTAGGCTAGGCTTGGGGGGAGCTAACCAGACGTCCAGAAATTTCACGCAATGCTTCTGCCCAACGAGATGTGGAATCTGCCATCATGCTGACATTGTAGCCCATATCTCTGAAGTACTCAGCTATAGTAATTCCTGAGAATACCACATTCATCCATCAGTTGAGGAATATCATAATAAGGTATCACAAGGTATAATCATTCCTGAGAAGTACATATTCACACATCAATATCATAACAACGTATCACAAGAAGCAATACCATCCACACAAAATGAATTTAATGCATGCAAATTTTCATGCGGTAGATGAACCAAAGTACATCCACATACATTAAGTGATGGCTTGAAAATTTTAGCTTTACTTAAAAATTGACAATCCAGTCAACTACTATCACATTGGCCAGTACTAATCTGGCAATGGTATTTGTCAAAATTCCCACAATCATCAGGGATATCCTTGTACACTATATTTTGGTAATTTTTCATGCTAGATTTTGCTACAACAAACAATTGACAAAATTAGGCCCTGTGAGAAAAGGGATTAAAGTATATTTACAAACAGCATAAGCTCTCTTAGCATCCTAGAACTAATAATCTCTCAAATTTAAAAAATAAAATATATGAAGACAAGCACAATGTTTGGAATAATATATATGCAGTGTGGGAAATAAAAGGTTAAAGCTATATAATGGAGACAATACTTGCAGATTGTACATGTAGTGACTACAAATAATAAGCACATTAAATAGTTCTGTTTCTAGGGGTGAGCAAAAACCAACTGAACCAATTTAATCCGATCGGTTCGGTTTGGATTTCATTTTTAAAAAATTTCAGTGTTTGGTTCCAGTTCGTTTTTTCATACAAAAAACCGAAATTATTACTAAATCAAACTAGTTTGAATCGACCAGATTTAAAACACATGTAATTTAATTAAACTGAACTGAACCGAACCAAACCGAATTTTTATAAGTTCGATTTGATTTGTATGTCTGTAAAATTTGATTGGTTCGGTTTATTCAGTTTTTTCAAAAATTTCAATCCAGTTTGGTTTGAAAAATATAAAATTTGGTTTGACTGATTTTAGTAAAAAACCGAATAGACTGTTTGCACACCTCTATTTGTTTCAAATAACAACTCTTCAGTTGACTACTAAGCATGCCAAAGTTTTAGGTCAAAAATGATGATTACCAGTATAAATTGAAGCCTCACGAGCAGCCACGGGCATATTAGAAGTGTTGGCCACGAGTGTTGTGCGCTTCATGACAGATTCTTCACGTCCATCAGGCAATGTCATTGTCAATTGTGGAAAATCCATGAGCACCTGAGTGATTGATCACGATAAGAATCTCCAAGACCATAAAACAGGTGTTAATTGCTAAACAAAGAAAAACACAAACCTCTGCCATTTCATTTCCTCTTTCTCCGCAACCAACATAAACAACAGTATCTGAATTAGAGTACTGCACAAACAAAAAAATTTACCTAATCAGCCACAAATATGATCATGCTTGATCAAAATATGACCAATAAAAAGAAGCAGTATGTTTCACCTTGGAAAGAGCTTGACTAATGACAGTTTTTCCACAACCAAATGCCCCAGGGATAGCACAAGTTCCACCAAGAACAGAGGGGAAAAGGGCATCAAGAACACGCTGATTTGAAACGAAGTGATCAGCTGGTCACATTCTCACAAGGTTTTGAAAATGCAAAACAAATGGGGCACTATAATTAGAATGTAAATTATCTACCTGCCCAGTAAGTAAAGGCGTATCAGCAGCTACCTTTGATGCAACTGGTCTTGGTGTACGTACTGGCCAAGTCTGTATATGGAACAAGCACATGTCAAAACATAAAAACTTCATAGTTTATGAGAGAAGAATATAGTCAACCCTGTAAGTATGGCTACAAACAAAATTACAAACCTGAAGCATGGTAAACTGTTTTTTCACACCCTGGAACTCAAGCTCTAAAACAGTGTCCTAAAGATGAAGAAGACATCAGTAAGATTTCCAGAGGAAAAGTCACAGCACCACTAAGAAATTCATGCAAATTTCTCATATCAACATATCTCAGATAAATATAGGACTCACTCAAATGTATACCTAAGAAAATACTACATAAATAGATAATGACAGGAGTAAAGCCTAAAACAGAAAATATATATGATAGATTGGGTCATAGAAAGCATGTGTTGGAAAGCATTTTTCAAGCCAAATAAATGGCATTTGCATATAATCGTTGCATCTAAGATCCTAATCGTTTAGTTAACTTCATTTGCAAAACCAGAGCAAATATTCTACATAATAAACAGGACTGCAAGGACATATTAGAAGAAATTACCTAAAGAACATTGAATAGAAGCTACAGAGACAAACCTTCAATGAATATTGGCCAGGAGGTGCAATGAAAGTGATTTTTCCCATAGCATCAGGAGGAAGTGCAACATGATGCTCCATTAAACTATTCTCAAAGACAGTCTGCATTGAAAAATAACCAAAGAAAATCTCAGATAAAACTCAATTTACACATACTCCAACCAGAATAATTTATAAGTAATCAAAAAACTAAAGATTCAACACTAAAAGAACTTACAGCATATAAGTCTCCACCAGTCACAAGGTCTCCCTCACCTGTTACCATAGGATATGTTAAATGTAGGAGAAGCAGACATTAGAAATTCAAGGTACAACAGTCATGATATGCTTTTAATTTCCCAGGTCTTACCTATTTTTTTAGGCTGAAATTCCCAGAGTATATCTTTGTCAAGGGCTGGCACAGAGACACCACGAGGGATATAGACATCACCAGATCTTTTTGCAATGGTTTTTAAAGGCCTCTGTTTTGAGGGAAAAAAGAAAAAAAGGAAGAAAAATAAAACCATAGAGTGATTAACCAATAACATTGTAGTGGACTGCGATGCTCAAACTTAAGAAGCTAAATAGGAAAGCCAATAATGAAAATGCTAAACCAGAAATCATTAGCAAAGACACAAGTAGTTCTCTCAAACCTGTATTCCATCAAAAATGTTCCCCAATATCCCTGGTCCCAACTCCACAGACAAGGGCTGTAAGGTCACCACACGGTTTATAAGCAAACAAAGGAAATATAACATCCAGAAAGCCAAAAAAAAAAAAAGAAAAGAGAGAGAGAGAGAGAGAGAACAATAAAATCACCTTATGCGTCCGAAGAACAGGGTCATTGACCATCAAACCAGCAGTTTCCTCATAAACTGACATCAAAATGAAGGGAAAAAAAAAATTAGTTTCAATTCCTGCTTGTTTTCTCAAATATGGGAGTGGGAGTAGAGGTGTAGACATGAACCAATATTAAGAGACAAGATATACAAAGCAGGGAAGACACAATTCAACTATTCAAGTGAAAAAGTTGTCAAACAACCACAGATGAACCTTGAATTGTGGCGGAATCTCCTTCGAGCCGAATGATTTCGCCTATTAGGTTGTCATGGCCAACACGGACCAGTTCATACATAGCAGCACCAGCCATACCATCTGCAACCACGACTGGTCCAGATACCTATCAAACAGTATCACATTAGTGCATTAAAAACTGGTAGCTTTTTAAGCTACAGACTATTAGAGAGGATTTTATATTAAACTTTGAAGGGTGAAGTTGAAGTTGAAATTTCAAGCACTTTTAACTCATTTACATTGTACAAAAAATACAACAAGAACTATTTATCAGCTGCACCTGGTGATGGTGGCTTGACGGAATTAGCTAACGGTCAAGAAGCATTCACACAACAATTCTGATCATCAATTTTCTCAACTGATACTGTAGTGTATCTCAAATATGTTACCCCACAACATAATACTAATCATTATCAGATTGAGTATGAGTACCAGACGATCATAGTTCATTGCATTTGAATACATGTACGTAGTTCACAAACCGATATATCATTTCATCAACAGTCATACTATTACTGTTCGCAAAATAGTATGACTGTTGAAGTTGAAGAGTAAAGTTGAAGTTGAAATTTCAAGCACTTTTAACTCATTTACATTGTATAAAAAATACGACAAGAACTAGTTATCAGCTGCACCAGGTGATGGTAGCTTGATGGAATTAGCTAACGGTGAAGAAGCATTCACACAACAATTCCGATCTTCAATTTTCTCAACTTATACTATAGAATATCTCAAATATGTTACCCCGCAACAGAATACTAATAATTATCAGATCGAGTCTGAGTACCAGACGATCATAGCTCATTGCATTTGAATACATGTACGTAGTTAACAAGCCGATATATCATTTCATCAACAGTCATACTATTACTGTTCGCAAAATAATTTATCAAGGACTATTACGCCAATAATTAAGCAGCAGATCCAATACTACAAGTACAGAGAGAATGAGATATCAAAGCAGATCCAGTTGCTCTATAGATTAATTTCGTTTTTTAATCCTATCTAACTATCCTCAATTGAAGCAGTAAAACTCTGAATCGATCAAATTCAGTAGATTCAACATTTAACCATAAATAAGATCCAAAAATCCATCACAATGAAACTCATCCAGTGAAGAAATCGAATGGATCTAATTAGTTAAAATTTAATTTGTATACGATAAAAGAGAGAGAAGCACCTTACGAACGTAGCCGTACTCGCTCTCCTTCTTGGAATCTTCAAATGTTGTCAATCGCGCACCGTACACTGACGGCATTTTAGCAGAGACGGTGGGATTTCAAGAAACTGCGAATTGGAATTCGATCGATTAAAACCCGAACCTGTGAGAAAGATGAGATGGAGTATGATAGGATTGAGACTGAGAGATTTGTAATTCAATGATGTGTTCCGACTATTGGGAAGGAAGCTATAGTTATGTACCCACTTACACACGGATTTGCAATGTTGAGTAGTGAAGGATCCTGTGCATACGATACTACTGTTATGCTAAGTAGTGTCCCGCTGATAGTTTGCCATGACAAGGTGGAAGTGATATGATGGACCTAGATTTTGCAACGTTAATATTATAGTTAATACTATTATTAATATTTTTAATTATTATTATTATTATTTTGCGGACATACACCCTCTCATTTTTTCTTAAGGAATATACTTTTATTATCGGATCTTCTTTTTTTTTTTTTTGTTAATAGAATTATCAGATTTTCAATTTTAAACATTTGGAACGTAACATAGTTGTTTCTCTAAAACATTTTTTCTTTCCCTTGTTTTCCTGATGATGAAATTCATTCTTTACTCTTTAGGCATTACATGATAGCTTTAATATGGTAAACAAAAAATACTATAAAAAACTCAGATTTTGAAAAAAAAAAGAAATAAATTTAATCTTACCGATATTTTTATTTAATAATGCTATATTTTAAATTCAATTATTCCATTTCAAAGATAAATGAATTAATAAAATATATATATAATCAAAATTTTATAATTTTTAAAAAATTCTTTTCAATTAAAATAGACTCATAGTAAATTATTCTAATATTTATATAAATTAAGTATTTGAAATAGCATTATTATGATTGTCTTAAATAAAGTAAGGCAGTTGAAAAAATAAAAAAAATTTAATTTATAATAAATTTATAAATAATAAAATTTAATTAAAATTTTATCAATTTAAAATTTATTGCAAACAGAACATCATTTGTTTTACATGATACCCAAAAAAAAAAAAAATGAAACAGAGTATGATTTGTTTTATATGATACCCAAAAAAAAAAGGAAACAAAAAGATGATGAAAGGAATAAGCGTGTTAATAAAAAATATATGAAGTGGGATTTTACTGAATTAAATGTATATTATTCTATTATTAAAAAGAAGATTTTGCACTGGCAAGACACTCACTGTTAAATAATTTTTTCTTATTATTAAACTAAAATATCAATTAAAAAATAATAAAAAATGTTAATTGATGAAAAGTTAATTTAACCACAATTTTAAATTAAGAAAAATAAAAATTAAGGTTAATGCTATAAAAAGTTAATCTATATTAATTCGCATTTTATATTATAAAATAATTTACAAACGAGATTAAAAGAATAATCTCAATTTATATCATACTCTTAATTAAATTCACAGTATTATTTGTAAGTAATTTGTTTTTAAGTAGATAATAAAATATTGCGGTTTATTGAGAGTGAGCCAAGAAACTTAAAAAATTTATAGAAATTTGAAAAACCAATTACAATTTGATTAGCACTTAAAACAATTGGTTCAATGTGAAATTCAAATTACAAAATCAATAGTTAATCAAACTAATAGAAATTGATATAATAAATATAACACACATTATAATTTTTCAGCTTTGAAGTCAATTGGTTTGATGTGAAATTCAATTTACAAAATCAATAGTTAATCAAGCTAATAGAAATTGATATATTAAATATAACACACATTATAATTTTCAGCTTTGAAGTCGATTAGGTAATAACAGAAACACATATACTTAAACATGCTTTGTAATGATAAAAGGTAAAGAGTAAATGACATGTCAAATGGGTAAGCAAAGGTAAATTGAGGGAATTGTGTTATCCACAATTACTTTGATGATTAAATTAATACGAGAGATTAATAATTTAAGACTTAAAAATGAGAATAAATAATAGAAAATTCTAGCAACGTATTTTGATTATAAATAAAATAATTATTTATACTCGTTTTTATTATAGATTCTTCACATATATGTTAAAAATAATATTTATTGAGTTTATCTCTATTATTATGAAATATGCGAAAAAATGTGTATTGTATACTGTATTGTCGCCCTTCGCTAGTCAAATGTTAGGGGTATAATTATCATTCGTTGGTCGAACGTTGTGTATTTATAGATTACTAGTAAATTATTCGAATACTATTGTTATTCAGTTATTTTATGTATTATCTTTAGTAACAATTATCTCATCTTAAAGATATATATTGTTCACGTGAAGGATACTGTCATTTAAGTTGAAAATGAATATTATTAATTGAATTTGTTTAAAAAAATATTTTGAGATTTTTTTGTTAAAAAAAAAAACACTGCGGGATATCATAAACTGAACCCGCGCTGTAGATGAACATTTGCAGTGAGTGGAAACTTTTAGGTCGCAAAAATATTCGCGATGAGGGGGAAGTTTGAGCGTGGCAAGTCTTAAGCGGAGTACTGATTTGGTAGTGTCTCACATTTTAATTAATTATTAACACTGTGCATGGCCAAATGAAAAATGAAGATAACAATCAACGACAGCCACACACTCTGCTGTTGTGTCGGCTGCTGGACTGATTGATTGGGATAAAATAAGGTAGTGAATGAATCACGTGATAAAGCAAAGTTTCCTTTACTGACGAAAACAAAAAATAAAATTTTTTATATTTTTTATTGAGATTTGATCTCTTTATTCACAAAGATAGGATTTGGCAAATTATTTTTAAAAAAAAAAAAGGAAATTGAGTTACACTGCAAAAAGGGGCAAATTAATAAGCCGCCTACTTTTTGTAAGATGGTTGATCTTATTCAGAGGGTGAGCAAGGAGATAAAAATATCAAATGGGCACCGGAGATTGAGCATTGCATGCACGGATTGGTAGAGTTGCGTTGGCCACAGCTCGTCCATATGCATAATTTACACCTCTGATTAAGCAGATTTCACTTCTGAGATGTACTTGTCAAATCCTAAACGCTCAGCTACAAGCAAACAGAATTCTAACTGTATTACAGTTTTTTTAATTAAAATCATAATTACACCTATAACATTCAATTTTGATTTTTACACTTTTCAATCATTTTACTTTGCTATTAAGCTAAAACATAAATTATGATTAATTATCATAATGTTAATCATAAATAAATGAATCAGGTTCATGATATACATTTGTATTAAAATTTAGCCAAAAAAAGTCATCTAATATTTTTTACATAATATATAAATATGTCCCGAAATGATTAAATCAATAGGGTCAATTTATAACCAAACGGGATATCAAATGTAAAATTTAAGAGGCCACCGAAAAAAAAAAGCGTATAATATTCTAAAAAAAAAACCAATAGAATGTGCAGTAGTGCGACCATTATAGAACCGGCCAGGGGGCACTTGGAGAAAGTCAATGCCGGATGGTGGGCTATTTTGTTGCCATTTATCATATATAGACTCACCAAAAATGAAGTATTCTGAATCATACAATAGTTTTAGATGTGTAAATCAACTGCGATAACTCGCAAATTATTTGATAAATATTTAAAATTAATTTAAAATTAATCGAGTTTAATTAAAGTTATTCGAGTAATTCAATAAGTCAAATTCGAATATCAAAATACTTGACTTGAGATACTTGCAAGTTTAATTGAGTTTAGACATATTGACAATATTAATCATCGAATTTATTCAAATTAAAATTTTAATTTATAGGATTTATAAAAAAATTATATAAATAAAAGAGTATAATCAAGTTGAGCTCGAATATTCAAATATTTGACCAAAATTGAGCTACTCGAATACTCGAGTTCAGACTTAAAAATTAAAACTCAATCGAGCTTTAATTTTAAATTTTCAAGTCGAGTTTGAGTTTGAGCTCGAGTTTTACAAATATTCGGTTTCATTTATCTCTATTACACCTCTAATGCCATGGGAGTAGTATAGTTGAACAATAATTAGCTATCTACTGCATTGCTGACACCTGAGAATGGATATGCCTGATAATGTCTAATGTTTTCCTTGGTAGGCTTAACTTGCTTCACAAAGTTAAGAACTTCCATAACCATTTTTAGTTATAGAAATGATGCAAAAATGTGGTTGATGATGCTATTGGCTTTGATATTACAAACATAGGGTGAGTTTAATATTGTTATTCTGGATAGGTGGTTTTGAAGCAAAATTATAATATATTATTTTTTTAATTGATTATAAATTAAAAAATAATTTAAAATAAATGGATATTTAACAAAAAACTATCAAAATTAAATTAATAATTACTTTTAATAAATAAATAAAAATACAACAGCTTAGCAAATATAATCAAAATTTTGGAATATAAATGCCATTCATGCTCATAGAAAGGCCAAAAATATGGGATGCGCAGTTCAGTTGGGGCATGGCTATCAATAACATAGACATAAAGCATTTACTGGAAGGAAGCATCAAGGAAATTTCTTGAAAAAAGGTGCGGTTTCTCCATTGAACTAACCATATGGCAAATTGATTGCAACAACAACAAAAGTAACCTACTACATCATCTCCATTATTGTTCTTTGACATTACAACAGACCATATCTGTGCCACCACCAATGCATACAGTGAAAACCTCGTGTTTTGGTAGATTCAGAAGAAGGTGATGATTGAATAAATTGACTAATAAAATGGAACATTGGAAAGATTATAGAAAATATAATAAAACAAAAATTTAGATAAAGAAGCAGATCGACTAATTAAGTTAGCAAATAAATTTAATCACTTCCCTCATTCAATTAATTAAGTCGTCTATCATCGCATGATAATTAAATACCATATTTTAATCTTCAAAGTTCATTTACTTCATGAATGGCATCAGAGTGATTTTAAGTGACGTTATACAATTACACATCCATGATCAGATCAGACACAGCCATGGCCTGGATTCGACAAAAAAAGAGGTTGCTTAGTTAAAAATAGTTTCAGGAGGAGACGAGTACGTTCGTTTGAGAATATCCTCAACGTATGTATTAGCTTAACGCTTCATCAATGTATTATTAAGTAATTTATTTTTTAGAATGAATTATTGGAATAAATGAATAGAGTTTTAGCTTTTTTTTTTTTGTTTTTGTTTTTTTTTTATGGTTTGTAATAAACTTGTAGGAATACTACCCTGGATTGACCAGATGTGATATTGGGAAAAGTTAAGAACAGAAGAACTTTGTGCCATCTCTTCCCTGTTATCTTCTTCTGGAGCCCCCCGGAATTCTAACGCTTTCTTCCATGTCCATTAGTTATACTCACCCCTTAAGACTCCCCAACTTAATATGCTCTTTCAAACCCAAGAAGCCACATAATATAATCCCTGCTAGAGATTGGGTGATAGACTTCGGCAAATACAAGGGCAAAATGCTGGGTGCGCTTCCCTCCACCTACCTGAAATGGGTTTCCAAAAACCTCCGTGCCAGGGACTCAGAACACTGGGCAAAATTAGCAGACCAAGTGCTTCAAGACCCTCTTTACAAGGACAGGCTGGAGTGGGAGTTCGCAGACAGCATGTTGAATGGAAATAAGGTCGCTTCTAATCTGTCTAGAAATGATTTTGATAACAGCACTAATGCAGTTTCCCAGTTGTTGGAGTTAAGCGAGCGGTTTGGTTGGGATAATGAAGACAAAGTCGGGTGGAGTAAAGTCAACTTTGAGCTTTTAGGCACCAGCCAAGGCGGCAGAATTCCAAGAAGGCAATCAGCTTCTGGCCGTGGCGGGGATGGCGTTAAAGAAATGAGAGAGGCTGCGAAGAGAGATAAAGATATGAATTTTTTATCGGAGAGTGAAATCAGGAGGAAACAGAGAAGAGAGAGAGTGAAGTTCAAATCGGAGGCAGAGATGAAGGACAAGTTTGGGATTATAAGGAAAAGCAAGGATGGTTTTGTAAATGGGCTAGATAGTGACGGTGGTGGGGTCAGCAAGGAAATACTAGCAGCAGATCTAAAAGGAAGGACGGCGGAGATTAACAATCCATTCCCTGGACGTGAAGCCCTCTTAAAGAAGGTGCTTAATGCTAAGCGATACTTGTAAACCCACCCTTTTTTTTTTTCTTCTTTCTTTCTTTCTTTTAAGTGCAGGTTATGATATGTTTGGATACTCGACTGTTTCTTTGATTTATTTTATGTGGTAAAATAAAAAAAAGAAGTAAAATAAGAGAAAAAATTTTCTTTTATTTGAAAAAGAGAGGAAAATAGAGAGAAAGAAAATATGATTTTATTTTTTCTCCAAATTAGGAAGAAAATATGAAATATTAAAAGGATTTTTGTAAATTTATATTTGTATTCATAATTTATTTACAACACATTTTCCTCTAAAATGTAAAATAAAAAATATATGAAAAATAATTTTCTTTTTTAAATAAGATAAAATAAAATCATTTTTTCTTTTTTTATTTAAATATGAAGAAAAAAATAAAAAAATAAAAAAATTTCTCTTTATTTTCATTCCTCTTTATATAATTATCCTAACATAATATTACTGATATTTTTGTAGGTAAATTTTATAGTAATGATGATAGTGTTATATAAAATTTTAAATTAATTATGACTTTGCATAATATGCAATATGATTATAATAAATTAAACATAAATTTACATTTTAAATGATGTGATTATAATAATAAATTTTAAATAATTAATTAATCAATAAAAAAATTAATATATAATAATAATAATGATAATTAAAAATAATGTTTTGCTCAATGAATGCCATTATAATCATGAACTTTTTATATTCAATATTTCTGAAAGTATGAATAATTTTTTTTTTTTTTCTGATTACTTGATTGATTCAAATGATTTGCGGCTTGCCTAATTAGGACATAACAATATAAATTATATTAAGGAAATGCAATTTTGGATTTATTTTCAGTATTAATTGCACGAACTTAAATCAAAATGAATATGTGCTACTGTTATGTGTGGTTCAATTTTAATTTAAAATTCATTTTGTTTGTAAATAAATTTTTTATATAATTCATTTGTAAATGAACTTTTATGTTTGATATACTATAAAATAAAAATAAAAATTATTTTGTTTAGTTATAATCAACTTCAGAATTTAATGAAATAAAATTCTAAATAAATTTTAACTTATATCAAATACACAAAATATAAATTTTGCAAATAAATTTCATATAAATTATATAATTCATTTATATCAAATATAATATAAAATAAATTAATTAAGAATATTTATTATTATGTCCATTGAGAAACTAAATTGTTAACTTTATTTCACTCGGATGTAGAAAAATTTTAAATAAATTATAAAGAGAGATGACAAAAATATTATATGACTTTTATAAATGATTACTCTATATATTTTAAGGTATATTTCTTTTATATAAAGATGAGATAAAAAAAATAATTAGCTAAAAAGATTAAAAGAGTTAGAACATATAAAGGGATGAATATATTCTTTTTAATGACTTTTGTGAAAAGAGAGGAATAATTCATGAAACTATCCTTTCATATTCACCTAATTAAAAGGAAAAAATAAAACATTAAAATAAATGATGAATTTTATGCTTTTTAATTTCCCTGCACTTGATAGTCTTTAAGTAAAGCTATTTTGTTTGTTTATTATTTATAAAATAAGATTTCTTATAAAAAAAAATCTAGTAAGATGCCTTATAAATTATGAAAAGCCTATCCATGTAATTTTAAATGTTTAAAAATGTAGGAGTATCTTGCTAAAGTTATACTTATTCACTCTAAGAAAATAAAAATTGGTTTAAAAATGCTTGATTGTATATTTATTAGGTATACTAAGCATAATACAGCACATAGCTTTCTTGTGTTAAAAAGTCATGTGTTTGGTTATAATATTATAGTTGAAACTAAAAATTATGAGCTTTTTAAATATATTTTTCTTTTAAAATTTGAAAATATTTATTATACATATGTTATATAAATAATTTTGAGAATTTAAAAGTAGAAGATAAAGGAAATAAAAAATAATTTTTATACATGTCTTATTAAAAATGAACTTTCAACATTTTTTAGATGTTGTTGTTATTCTAAAACACCAGTTTATAATAAAGTCATTAAAAATAAAATTAACTCTATCAAGCAGAATAATATTTAAATTTTCATAGATTTATTTCACTAAGCTAAGCCTATTGGTTGTAAATAGATTTTTAAAATAAAATTTAATACAAATGGATCTACTAATAAATATAAAGCTAGATTAATAGCAAAATGTTTTAGTTAAAAACTAAATATCGATCATTTTGACACTTTTGCTCATGTGATTATAAATTTTTTATTAGTGTTTTAATCACTTTGACCTTGATTCATAAATTTTTTATTCACTGACTATATGTTAAAATAACTTTTCTAAATAATAGTTTAGAAGAAAAGATTAAGTGGATAAATATGTCTATACTAAATTAGTTAATAGTGAATATGTGATTATTTATTTATGTATGAATAACGTGTTCATATTTAGAATTAAATGAGATAATGCATAAAATAAAAGTGTTTTTTTCTGAATTTAATATAAAAGAAATGGATAAAACAAATATCATTTTTGACATTAAAATCACGAGAAATAATGATAATATAATGCTATCTCAAAAATACTATACATAATTGTTTTAGAAAAAGATTGGGTATTTTGATGTCATACATGTGAGTTTCTATATGTGCTAATAATAAAAAACATAAAAAACTAAGGTGATTTTGTGGCTCAATTTGAATGTGTACAAATTATTAAAAATTTTATGCATTTAATAAAATTTTTGAACCTAATACAGCTATATTGTGTGCACATTGAGTATGAATACATGATCTCAACTGTGAACATTTGATCACACCAGTTAATGAATCATTTGATCACACCAGTTAATGAACTGTGATATTATATATAGTAAATTTCTTAATGTATTAGAAGGATATAGTAATGCTTATTAAATCTCAAATTTAAATAAGACAAAATTTATTAATAGTTGTGTATTCACTATTTGAGGCAATGTAATTACTTGAAAAATAATTAAACAAGTTATGATTATAAAGTTTACCATACGATTAGTATTTATATCTTTGCACTTTATTTGGTAACGAGGTTGAATGATTGAAGAACTTATGAACAAATATTCTATTAGAAATGGAACTGATACATTTTGTATTTATGCACTATGATTGTCACATAATAATGCCTATCACAAAAAATAAGGCTTTCAATAAAAAATAAATACATTCATTTAAGATATGATATAGTAAAAAATAGCTGCTTAAAGATGAAATTATGTATATTGATAATGCAAAGACAAAAGTGAATTTGGTCATTCTCTAATTAAATATTGAGAAAGAAAATTAATTACTAAAATATCAAAGAGAATATAATTTAAATCAATTTGAAATATTAATAGTAATGACAATTTATTGTGATTGAAGATCTTATGAATAAGGTTCATATAAGTAATAACAAGTTATTTGTTAGTATTGCTAGCATTAATAAATTTTATCATTTTCTTATTATAGGGATAATACTAGATTATAACGGTGTGAAAGGATGAGCTAATTAATTTTATGTTCTTAAAAATGGTGCATTTAAGTACAATATACGATTAATAAAATTACCTATATGAATGTAAAATAAAACTGTTTCTATAAAATTGTGTCATAGTCTTTAGAGTATTATAAATTATAAAGCATACACATAGTCTATTAATGTACAATAACATATTGAATAATCAAATTTATAGGGGCTTATGTGATTAATAAGATTTTAAGTTATAATAAAAAAATCTTCATAAAGAATAAAAGTTTCACCATAATTTTATAAATCATGCCTTACTTTTTAGGTCTGATTTATGATTCAAAAGACATCAAACTTCGAGTTGTTAACACTTATCTTTAAAGTGTATATATTTTTTTGATAATCTTTTAGAAATATACGAGGATTATTATATATAATTGGATGTTTCTAAAAGCTTTCAGTCCCACACTAAACCTTGCAAGATTTTTAAAGTTTATATTAAAATCTTTTTTCTATTGCACTAGCAAAAGAAAGCTTTCAATCTCACATTGAATAGTTGCAAGATTTTTAAGTAAGTCAGACTAA
Source organism: Omphalea diandra (assembly GCA_949677035.1). NCBI lineage: Eukaryota > Viridiplantae > Streptophyta > Magnoliopsida > Malpighiales > Euphorbiaceae > Omphalea > Omphalea diandra. The sequence continues at coordinate 17,324 of CATIWR010275869.1, forward strand.
AACCTCTTCTATTAGATTTGCAAATATGAAACAAGTAGATAGTATAGTTGGTTGTTGTCATGAACACATTGCATTTTATTAAAATTTTAATTTTAAATCAATATTTCCATTTGAATAAATTTAAAATAAATTAATATTTCCATTACAATTTTTAATGTATATTTTATATATAGTGGGTCCATGGTTTTTTATTCAAATGATGCAACATTAGTTTAAAACATATTTATCAGTATTAAATGCCATATCAATGCTATATCAATATTTAACTAAAAACATTATTCTTTTTAACCTAATTTTACTAGCAATGTTAATCATAAAATATTTTCTGTTAAAAAAAAAACCGCAGTTCTTTTTATTTTTTTTTCTAATTCAGAATTCAAAATTTAAACAAAAAAATTATATTTGAGAAATCATAGTTGTTTGGCTATAATTTTTCCAAAAATTGCTTTGCCGGAGAAAAGTATTTGATTTATTCTCTAATATGGAAATACAGGAAAAGCCATGAAATTTATTTTAGAATTTTCATCGCTGGATATGTAAAAATAAAGAAATTATTGCAGAAGAATTAGCTATACGATACCAACCAACCCCAAAATTAACATTATTAATATTTTGTTGGATTTAGGAAGTAGCGAAGGCCGCACGCGACACCATCGTCAACCTCGGGCCTCACCTACTGTCTTTTCCTCTCTTACTGAAACTGAGAGAAAGAGGCTCCCTTGCTTCTGTCATCTATCGGCTCTAAAAAAGGTTATTTATCGTGCATCTACTTAATATAATTTTAATTTCGTCGCTGGTCCTTTTTTTTTTGGCGCTTCTTTGAAATTCGGCTTTCATTTGCTTTTTCCTTTTCAATAGTAGTTGTTTAACAGTAAATAGTCTCTCATGTCATATGTGGATATCTAATGTCTGGATTCTTCTCTCTTTATTCTGTTTCAATGCAAAGTTCATCCAAATGGGTTTTATAGTTGCTGATTTTAAATTGAGAGATGTTGTGGAGTATCGGTGTCTTACTGATAGCATCCCACAAATCCTTTGTTTCTCATATTTTACTTACGAGCAGAAAATACCAATTTTTTGCCTGTTAAACCATAACCTTTGAAGCCTTGTGGACAAAACAGGCTCAGCGTCAATCCAATTAGCGGTGGCTGGTGAGTGCTTGTATGTTCATCCAGTCTTCAACTCCCCTCATTTACCTTTCTCATAACTGCCTCCTCGTCTTTTGAGTACTATAATACTGTGTTTAAAAAAGAAAAAAAACGAATAATTGAGTGCTTGGGCTTCCAGTTTATGTAATTAATTTTGTTTAACATTATATCCATGTTGATGGAGATGCTTGTGAGATTGATAGCAACTGTATTTTCCCTTTCCTTCCCATTGCACCGCTTTTTATTTTAATGGCAATCAAGGTGCAGTTCAATCTCATCTCCAATTGTTTGTATTATTTTTTTGTTAACATGTGGTGGACCAACCGCAGGAAATGCAACTCTTGGCATAAATGACTGCAAAACTTGAAATCGAGGCATGATGTCATAAATATAAAGCTGAACCATAACTTCTGTAGAGCGTCTTCATTGATTTATTCATACGGGTAATGTTTCCAATTTATTCTACCCATGCCTTAGAATGCCATGGGAAACAAACTTGGGAACACTGTGTAGCAATATTTTTCTAGCAACTGTAATCTTCCTACCCTGTTCCTTGAGATTTCAATTTCTATCAGGAAAACATTAGACGTACATTTTGTGTTCCTTATCACTTTTTCAACAGGACAATTAGTGTAAGTGGAGGTTTTGTTAAAGTGCTGTTATTTGAAGAGCACTTAGCGAAGCTTGTATGTAGAAGTCTTGAAAATATTTGTCTTTGGATAATTGATATTTTTCCATGCTTTTGATTTTCATTCACTTTTTTTGATGATTTTTTTTTTTTGTGGGAGAAATTTTATCCTGGGTCCTGTATGAAGCTTCATTTGGATAGTTGTGCTTTTCTAATGGTTAACTAGTGGAAATGCATTTTCTGTTATTTATACAAGTAATTTGCTGCTGCATTACTTTGTTTCATTTTGTTCTTGTATTTGTTGGCTTTCCTTTATTTTCTTTGTTGCTTATTTGTTTGAACACTATGGGTATGGGACATTCTTTGCAGACATCTAATGACAAATGGTACTGAAAATGAGACTCTAATACCAGTTGATAATGCATTTGGGAAGCTTCCTGATCATCTCCTGATAGAAATTTTCATCAGAGTTCCCATATCAGAGTGGGCCCAGATATCATGTGTTAGGAGGCAGTGGGCTAATCTATTTCGCGGAGAATGCTTGTGGCAAGCTGCTCTCAACAGAACTTATCCTTCTGCAGGTCAAGCTAAAAGATGGCCTGGACCTATACCTCGAGGGTTGAGCAAAAGGTGAGAACAATGACCTTTTGGCCATTTTCTTCTGATTCCCCATGATTTTTCACCATTTATTTCCTTTTTTTCCCTCTTTCTTTTGATTTTGTCCTTTTTCTTAGTTTTTGTGAAGCTGCTGAACCTTTATTTTCCATGTATAGCGTACATTACTTTGGCAGACCTGTAATTCGGGACTTGTTTTTAGATTCCTAATCTGTAAATTATTTGTGAAATTGATACTTACTTCTATCTGACTCAGTATACTGTATAACATGTGAAGCTTAGATAAATTCAATACCTCCATTCCAAGTTGCAATATAAAATAGATTCAGTTTTGAATCTTGAGAGCAACTTCCTCATCGAATCATCAGTAATGCTAGGATTAATTCTGGCATTCCTCATCCTAGAAGCCTGTTTTGTGGGACCAGATCTGGGGAGTAAATGATTTTCTTTTTTTTTTTTTTTTTCTCATTCTGATGTTCTGACTTTTGTCTAAACTTTCAGGAGATTCATAGCTTTATATGTTAGTAGACACATCTTTGCAATGGATGGTGAGATAGATGAGATCGTGGGCCATACTTATTTGTTTCTCAAAGAGCAGCTTGAACTTTCCACAATGCCACCTCCGTCTGGCATTCTTCATGGAACCATTATAGGTGCGGCCCTTGCTTTGGTTTCTTTGATGATCCTCATGCATTTCCCCAATTAAAACAAACACCAACTCATGACTTGAGCATTGATACTGGATGTAAATTTTTCTTGAGGCAGCCTGTGCCCCTGCTGTTGGTTCATGGATGTCTGATAACTGTGGAAAATATTTGTGCTCTTTCATAATTGCCTCTATAAATATAACTATTTTTTGATGAGATAGAGATCACTAGTAGATGCAGTTCTATCTGTCTTAATGCCAATTTTCTTTAAACATTAACATGTTGAACACCATTCCTGTTAAGTGAAATCCGATCTTGATTAATTAAGCTATTGAACCTGGACTTAATGTTGTGGAGTTATGGGGCTCTATGAAAGCATTTAACCCATGTCATTGTGTAGATGATACCGCAGTGGTTTGTCTGTGCACAATGTGCAGTGACTGGAAGCCAAGTTTTATGTGTACATCTGATTCTGGATGACCTTGTGTTTTAGCAGATCAATTTATTGCTTGTGGGAAATCAAGAGATACTGCCCATGAGCTTGCTTCCCAGATCTGGCTTGCTGTTCTTGATAATTTGGACGAAAATGAGTGCACTTTCCTCTTGCTTAAACGACTTGCACAAGAGGCAGATGTAAGTCACAGTTTAAATTTTCCTTGGGATTCAATTACCTTATAAGCCAATCAATTCGATCAAATAGATAAAATGAATTGCAAACGCAGATGTGTTTTATGGGACACCGTCTCTTGTTATAATATCATGAGTTTTGGCGTTACTGTCAGCTGGTGGCATTCCATAATGTTAATTGTTTGTAGGCTCACCTCCATTTTTCTACAGGTTTTTCTTCCATACCCTTACACAAAATCTATCAAGGTACAATGGAGGGTTTTTGAGAAGCTCTTCACTGATTTTCGGGACTGTTTCAATCATGTAGACTATTATGATATACTAGCTTGTGCAAAAAACAGGTTCCAGCCGATACCCTCCGCTTGGTTGGGTCACTAAATACTTCTCAAAGGCATTTCAGGACCACACTCTCTATGTATATATTGATGCAACTGTTTCCGTATGTTCTGTTCTATTGTTTCTTGTTTTCCAGTGTATAAGCGACTATATATTTTGGTTTTCTTTTTTTTTTTTAAATAATTCCTGTCCTTATTTCTCTCTCTCTCTCTTTTCTAAACTAAACAATAAAATTATAGGAATTGTACCCCTATATCCTACTTCTCTCTTTGGTGCCATTGTTATTATTATGACGTGAGAGTCTTGAACGTGTCTTGTTCATTTCCTTTGTTCGTCTACTTCAGTGGGTTCATACGTGGTTTGGGCCAATGCACTATAGAACACATGATGAAGCCAATAGGCTGGTAATTTTTTACGCAATCCAACTAAATGATGCTGATACGAGTTAAATGCAAACTCGACCCCTGAATTATTTGCGATTAGTTATTTTACCACCTTATTTTTAATTTTGACTAATTTAATATCTCTATTTTTATTTTTAATCTATTGAACACAAATCTTACTATTGAGACTTGAGTGAGTTTCACATGTCTATTTTTATAATTTTATTAGGTGATTTGACAAAAACAATATCATCTTCCTCCTACAACCTTTCCAACCCCAATTTTGTTCACCTCATTCGATACCTCAATGTCACATCTAAAAACCTCTAATCCTTTTATCATAATAGTGTATCACGATGGTCTTTCTTGGAAGTTAAAATCTCTATTTTCATCCCTTCAAGTCTTTAACATCCAATTTTTGCTTTTTTTTTTTTTTTTTTTTTTTTTACTATAAGACCATTGCAGTCAGTATTAGGGTTAACGTTTTCTTTCAATTGAAAGAGATGGTTAGTTTTAAGGTTGTGGTGCTCAACGTGCTATTAACTGACAATCAAACCCCATTGAAAAACTCTATCCACATCCTTATGGGTAGAGCTCTATTGTCCTTAGCCATATTCCTCCAAACTGAGTCATCGAGTTTTGCAATGAGTCACGCTTACGAGATGACGAAAACTAGTGAAACTGTTATCTTGTGTGCATGGAAACCAAAGTGTGATGGTTGCCCTGCAATACGAAAAGAGAGGTTGAAAGCAGTGAAAGTCATAGAGCTTTTTCTTAATCAAAAGCTCTAAATCTCTTCTTCATGTTGCATATCTTGATCCATCATTTCCTTGTGGCATTTCATCAAATAGTTTCTTTGAATCTGCTAAACACCCACATTTTCTATAAGTCTTAATTACACGATTCAATAGGAAGAGAGTGGATTGGAGAGAATGTTGTTAAATGAGATTTGGCCTTTTGAGTCTCACCAATTGTGGAAAATGAGCTAAAAGAAATGGGAGAGACAAAAGCAAATCTCAAATTTGAGCCAACCCTTAAAGTAATCTTCCCTTTCATCTGTGCTTGTATGTTCCTATCTCTTGTGAATTATTCAATTTGATTGTGAGGATTTTACGTTACAAAAACTGCAAAATCAAACCTGAAGTTGATTTGCTTTGAATCCTCAACTTAGAATCAAGGGCTTTTTTCTCAAAATCGAATTGAAGACTAGGTTTATATAAGCATAATAGGGGTTGGCGACGTATAATATTATGAACCCTATGATCAATGAGGTAACTATAGTGGCTAGACTTGATAAGTTCTAAGGTGAAATACCATGCGCGTTTATTAATTTCACGAAGAGTGGTAGTGGTGATGGTGTGCCAACAGAGAAGGGGATAATTGAATATTATAGGGAAAAATTACCGCATTTCATGGTACCTAAAATAGTGGTATTTAAGGTGAGGAGAGAGAGAATAAAATTGTATGATTAGTGTTAGGGTTGACGTTTGGGAGAGATTTGTAGAGATGATTTCTTTGAAAGAGAAAGTAATAAAAGATTAAAGAAAATAAAAAAAAACAACAAGTGTAGTCCAATTAAAATATAAATTTACCACTCACTTGCTTAGTGAAATGTGATTTACATATTTATTTACTGACATTAGAAATTTGTGTATCATTAGTTGTAAATAAAACTATAATAGTTTAATTGATTAAAATAAAAGATTAAGTATTAAATAGATTTCAATTGAAGATTAGGTGTTAAAGTGACCAACTGCAAATAATTCAAAGGCAAATTATGTATTTGATCACTCGATACATAGTTAAACAGATTTAAATTTAGAATAAATATGTTTGGATCATAAATGGGTTAAATAGGTTAACCCATTTATGACACGACAAAAAAATAAATTTAAAAAAGTTGATCAGTTTAATTTGTAATAGATACGATTAAACACGATTATATAATTAGATTAATGAATTAATATATAATACATGACATAAATATACACATTTAAACTCTCTCTCTCTCTCTCTCTCTCTCTCTATATATATATATATTATATTTATTTAAATTTTTAATATGTAATCTATATTTTGTCAATATATAAATACTTTTTAGATAAAAATTTATATTTTTTACATATTTTAGGTCATAAAGTATTTTTGCGTCATAACGCGTTAATTAAACAAATTGGACATGTTGTGTTGTATAATTGCTTCATAAACATGTTCATCTTAAGATTGAAAATTTTGACACAATTAATTAAATTAATCGTGTTTAAATTAAATATTTTTAAATTATACACGTATTTTAATACGACACAATTAAACACGAAACTACCTGAATTACCACTATTGAAAATGGAGAAATTGATAGATAACAACACTAATTAATTGGTGGGCTTCCGTTTCCCCTTGTGGGATTAAGGTCCCACGTAAGAGTAAAAAGGTGTATGAGATCTCTTTTTTTTTTTCGTCGAAAGAGAAAACATTAAGAAAACAAAACAGAAACACAAAGTAGCTTTACAAGAGTCTGAGGAGGGTTTGATACCCAAGCAAATAATAGATTTCCCCTAGACAAATTCTTTGCCAACAATATAACCGGCTGGTTAACAGACTTTGGTACGTACAAAATAGAAACATTAGCAAAAGTAGAAAGTCTTGCTCTTGCTTGGGTGATAATACCTAAATGTTCCCAAGGAATCTCTTCGGCATTGGATAAAAAACTATTAACAACCAATCTATTGCTCGAATAGAACACAACTAGATAAATTAAGGTGTGAAGCCAGCGAAAGAGCAATCATAATCGTAGGGGCCTGAGCATAGTTCCTGGAGAAAGCATATTTGAAGCAAGTTAAGTCGTCAATAATTATTTTGTTCCTGTCCAGAATTAACACAGCAATGGTAGCTTTGTTGTGACTTTCATCAAATCTGCATAACCAGAATTCTGTAATTATAAGATATATCATTAATCCTTGTCACATTAGAAGAAGAAGGCACACACATGGATAGATCGTTGTTAACAGCATCTATGAATTCATTTGCCATGACCTCACTATGTTCAGCTATCGCAATAGGATCTACATGTGTTGCTGCAAAGAAAGCATTATTTCTTGCAAGCCATATTGCCCATAATAGAAAACCAATTCTGGTCCAAAGATGATCCGAAGCTTTAAATCTCCAGATTTGAGTGACATGCATCCACCAAGGGGCAATTGTACCATAGTTTTGAATATCAGGTTTGAAGGAGAAAGAACTAGCAAACCAAATCAGTCTAGTAATATAACACCATAAGAAAAGACGCTCCACAGTCTCCATATCATGCCAGCATAAGGGGCAAATGTGAACAGAATTAATCCTCCTGAAATGTAAATTAGCACCCATAGGAAGTGCATTTCGAAGGAGCTTCCATAAAAAGATTTTAATCTTAGGGGAGAGAAAGATTCTCCAAATGAATTGCCAGAAGGATGGACTCATATTAACAGAAGATAATGAGCATGAAGCAGTAGCCCCATTCTGTAAAGAGCGATTTCTTAACAAATAATAAGCTGATTTGACAATTAATCTTCCAAGCTTCTGAGGATACCAAATCCATCTGTTGGATAGAGAATTACAACCAATAGAAATAGATAAAATAGCCTCAGTCTTATTCAAGGATAAAAAGGGGACGATGGCTTCAATTCTCCAATTCCCATCTTGCAAAAGCTCACATTCTATAAACAACACTCTGAGATGGCTTAGGAGATGAAAAAGAGAAATCAGGAAGAGTTGGTAACCAAGGTTGGTCCCAAACATATGTTGTTTTACTATCATTTATTTGTCTAAGAGAACCATTAGATTTCACATGTTTGGCAGCCATTATACTTTTCCAGCCCCCACGAAGAATTTCTTTTGGGTTTAGCCTCCCAAAAGGTTGTATGTGGAAAATATAATCCTTTCATAATTTTTGCCCAACATGAGGAAGGGTCAGAAACAAGTTTCCATCCTTGTTTTGCTAAAAGGGCTAGGTTAAAGTGACGGAAACTTCAAAAACCTAACCTGCCCAGGGATTTAGGATTGGATAGCACCTTCCAATTATCAAAGCAGAGTTTTATAGTCTCAATATTCTTATTCCCCCAAAATTTAGCAATAAGCAAATTCAGCTCATTACAAAGGCTTTTACGAAGAGGAAACATGACATAGTATAAGTGGGAATAACACTTAATACCGCTCTAATTAATACCTCTCTTCCTCCACTAGATAGAAACTTACGACACCAACTGTTCAGCCTTCTTTTCATTCGTTCCATTATATACTGACAAGTTCTATATTTACTAGTGCCCCAAATTATGGGAATCCGCAGATATTTGTCATCAGGCCTCATCTCTTTCATGCTAAAGTATTTAGAATGGAATTCCTAAGCTCAATAGAAACAGATTTACCAAAATATATGCCAGATTTGGCAAAGTTGAATAACTGACCTGATCCTTCCTGGAATTTAATAAGAAAAAGCTTAAGATTCATTGCTTGCTGCTGAGAAGCATTTAGACAAACTAAAGTATCATCAGCAAATAATAAGTGTGATAAGGGAGGGCATCTAGGATTTAGCCTTACTTCTTGAATAAGATTTAATGAGATATGTTTCTTGAGAAACACTGAAAATGCATTAGTTATAAGCAAAAAAAGATTAGGAGATATTGGATCTCCTTGCCTTAGTCCCTTGGTATGTTTAAAATAAGAAGAGACCCTTCCATTAAAAGAGATAGCAAATGAAATAGTAGAAATGCATTGAAAGATTATATGAATAAAACTAGAATGAAAACGCATTCTCTCCATAATTGCTGTGAGAAAATTCCACTTAACTCGATCGTAGGCTTTTGATATGTCCAATTTGATTGCCAGTTTAACATGTCTAGGAGAACAGGATTTCCTTACGGCATGGATATAGTCATGGGCTATCAGTATATTGTCTTGAATATTTCTGCCTCGTACAAAGCAGACTGAGATGGATCAATGAGTTGAGGTAGGAAAGATCTGAGTCTATTAGCAACTATTTTGGCAATAATTTTGTGATTCACATTGTAGAGACCAATAAGGCGATATGGATTCAGGATTTATAGACTTGGGGATAAGGATTATATGGGTTTGATTCATTTGTTTCGAGAGGTATTTATTAGAAAAAGAGAAAGACACGACGTTAAAAACATTATCCTTTATGACAGGCCAAAAAGTTTGGTAGAAAAGCGCTGGAAGCCATCTGGGCCTGGTGCTTTTAATTTCCCTATATTGAAGACTGCCTGCTTGACTTCACCCATAGAAACAGGTGAGAGCAAACAATCATTTATCTCACTGGTAACCGCAGGTTGGATGCAATCAAGAATTTCAGAACTAGAGTGAAGATGTTGAGAGCTATATAAATGTTTTAAATGATTTAGGATTTGTACCTCAGTCTTCTCTTTTGTTGTAAACAATCCCTCCTAGGTTTTGAGGGCGAAGATATGATTATCTTTACGCTTTTTAATTGTAGTGGAATGGAAATAAGAGGAATTACGATCCCCTTCTTTGAGCCAAGTAACCCTGGATCGTTGTTGCCAATAGCGTTCTTCCTTTGTCCACAAATCCTCCAATTGATGGACTAGACTTTGCTCCTGTTGTAAGCTTAGATTACCAGTATGTTGTAATTGTTGTAACTGAAACAGGATATCATTGATTTTGGTCCGTGAATTGCCTCTCTCCATTCGATTCCAATGCCATTCTTTTAGTTTTTCCACTAGACAAAATTGATGAGATCCCCGTACCTGAGATTTCCACACATCCTGAACCATATTGATGCAGTTGAGTTCACTCAACCATTTACTTTCAAATCGAAACCTCCTACATTTTAAGATTTGGCTCAAAAAATTTAGGATCAACGGTTGACGGTCAGACCCACAGAGGTTACATGCCTAATATAAGCATTTGGAAACAGAGAAATCTAGGATAGATTTCCATAGCCCGTATCTATACGTTGTTGAATCAAATGCTCTCCTTCCCGATTGTTGGACCACGTACAATGAGGGCCGGCAAATTTTAACCCCACAAGAAAATTATGCCCAACCCAATTACTGAAAACATCTAGTTGAGATTAAGATACAACTCTTCCTCCTCTTTTATCTTCGTTGCTATCCAAAGCATTGAAATCGCCTGCCAAGGAGAAGTATGCCCAGGATTCAAATTTGTTAATTGATCAAAAAATTGAACTCTAATCTTACCTGAAGGTTTCCCATAAACGAAGGAGGAGATCCATTCAATTCCCTGTTTTATCCGTCTACATGCACGATGAATCCAGTTCGAAGAACAAGAAATAACTTGAATCGTTATCTCAGAGTCCCACCATAACACCAGCCCTCCAGATTTGCCAAATGGATCCACCATAATACCACGCTCAAAACCCAAAGATCGTCCGATTTTCTCCAACGTACCTCTTTTCTGTTTTGTCTCGACCAAGAACACAAATATGAGACGATAAGCTTGTATTAAGCTCTTCATATATTGAACTGTCAATGATCTTCCCAGACCTTGACAGTTCCAGATTATGCCCATGATGGTAGTATAACAAAAGGATTTAAGGGAGATCCATCAGATCAGACAAAACCCAACTAGGGGTAAATTTGCAAACCAAGTTGTACGAGATATCACTCAACAATTTCTTCTAAAAGTAAATATATTGAATTACTTCAATGTAAACACAAAAAAAAAGTATATAATTTCCAATTTTTCTTTTTTAATTCTTATTTTTGATTAATTAGACTAAGATTGAGTTTCAATTTGTGGCCAAGGGATAAAAGCTTTGAAAATTTTTGTTGTGGTAGCAATCGTCTACAGTACTTTCTCTTTGGACACTCTTTTATTGACCCACTTTTATCTGCTAATGTTTAGTAAACGGCTAGAACTCATTATCTTTTCTATTTCCCCAGCACAAACAAAAACAAAGACAAAGATAAAGAAAACGGAATTTCTCACACTGAAGTTTGTACATAATGGTCTCATTTCAAGTGTAAAAAATATATCAATGGCTGTTTCAATAATAACGTTCAAAAAGACTACAGTTGCAGGGGACATATATGTATATACTCTCTTTATTTTAAATGATCGATAAAATTTTATTTTTATGAAAATTAAAAAAATTAATTACAGTTATTTGTATATTTTAATCAATTTTTTATTAAAATATATCTATTTATTTTTTTATTTTATCAATATTAATAAAGTATCATTATTATTATTAAAACTATAAAATTGATGATAATATTTAAATATTAGTAATAAAATGATTATCGAAACTTAAAAAAATTTATTGAAAAGTATATTTTCTTTATATTAAAAATATAAATTTAAAATAAAAAATATAAATAATAATTTATTGATAATTAATAAAATATATTAAATAATTATTTGATTAATTATTGACTAAAAAATAAAATTATTAATAAATTTAAAATATAAATTTTGCCAATGAAAAAATATATATAGATTCGCGATTGATGATCTTCTATAGCCTAGTCGGCTAAGAGATGATGGTCGAGATCAAATGGTTCCAGGTTTAAACTGTATCAATTGAGGTGGATTCTTCTTATTAGAGATTTGTTAAAATCTCCCCTTTCCCATTTAAAAATTAATAATTTCGCTAAAAAGAAACATGGATTTTATGGGCTACTCTAAAATCAGATTGACACACGGTGGAAAATAAAAAGTGGGCGATGAGAGGAGCCATAGTTAGGCATATGAACCACCCCTCAAACTACTTTTAAAGGTTTAATTAAACACAAAATTAACTATTAAATTAATTTAAAATACTATTCTTATTTTTACTTATTTGAAGCATAAATTTTTATACAAACACTGATTCAAACGTATGAAAAAAAAAAAAAGAAAAATAATGATAAAAGTTATTTTTTATTCAAATAAAAAAATAAGTCTCTATAGAAAAAGTAAAATAAAAAAATATTTTTTAACAATAATTTTCTATTTGATTAACTTTCAAATCAAAATCAACTCCTTAACTACATCGCCCATAATCTCAATATAATATCCTTCGTCATAGTCTTTTTCGCTATTCTTTTTAACTTTCAAATCAAAATCAACTCCTTAGAAAAACTAAAACAAAAATTAGTAATCCATCAATCTTTTTAAAAATAAATTAGTAAAATAAAAATGTAAAAATTCAATCGAATGATAAATCTTATTATATTTCTTCATTTTTCCTTCTGTATTTCTATTTTGTAATTTTTGAAAAATGATTTACATATAAATACAATTGGATATTTAGTTGAAATTGACTTTAGAATTTTAACACCAATCCAAGGTTTTAAAGAGTAACGAAATAGATAGTGAAAATGATTTTTTTAGCATTGAAAACGATAAAAACTAAAATTACCATAAAATAAAGATGACAGTAACGACAACCATAGTGACCGAGCAAAATGTTTTGGCATTGACGTTAAGATCATAGTTTTTATTGAATTTTGACTTAATTGTAGTGGTAGTATTTTTTATTTTTAAGAAAATCTAAGAAAAATAGTAGTAGCAGTAGGCTTTCGAGACAAAGAGGTGGTGGTGATAAAGGTAATTGATGATGAGGATGAAAGTGAATATATTTTGAGAAAATAGGTTAAGATATGAAAGAAGATTAAGTTAACTTTTATATAAAAAAAAAAAAAAAAAACTTAAGCTACTTGATTAGTACAAATAAAAATAATTTATATTTTTTGGTCAATATGTATAACACATGCACTTTCAGGTAAAATTTCTCTTCAAATAATCTAAAATAAGAATTATATTTTAAATTAATATAATAATCAATTTTATCTTATTGAAGTTTTTAAAATAGTTTGGGGACTATATTAGTGCTTGTGCCGCCATAGTTATTATGAAATAAATATTAGTAGTAAGTAGATGAAAATTATAATATCGTTTACATTATTATATTATAATATTATAATTAATTATTTATTATTAAATCAAATAAAAATTATTATCTATCATTGAATTAAATTGAACTATGGTAAATTGTAAATTTAGCATTTGAACTTTTTAATTTTTTATATTTTGATGTCTAGATAATTTTTTTGTTTAATCAAGTATCTGAATTGATAAAATTATTTTTAATGTGATATTTTTTATATGAATAAATAAAATCCGCAATTCCGTTATATTATTTTAACTAATTATATATTTAAAATTTAGATACTTAAAATTTTTCACTTTAAATACATAATTTGTTCATTATTTTTATTTTATTTTATGTATATATTTTAACAAATTCTACAATGATAAAAATAAAATTTCTTCAAATATATATAGAAAATGAAAAAAAAAAGAATAAATATTATATTTAAAGTAAAAAATTATATTATATAATTAGTTGAAATAATATATAAAATCTAATAACATATCATATAGATTTTCACATAACACCCACTAATTATTTAAATTTAATAAAAACATCACATTACAAAATGATTTTATCAATTCAAATATTTAATTAAGTAAAAAAGTGTTTAAACACTAAAATAAAAAATTTAAAATTTTAGATATTAAATTTATAATTTATCCACAAAATTTAATATTATTAAATATAAAATTCACTATACTAAGCCCTTGTTTAGGAGGGAAGAAAATAAGAAAGAGAGGAAAAAAAGGGAGAAAAACTATTTTACTTTGTTTGGGAAGGGAAGGAAAATTATAAGGAGAAAAAAAATAATGAATATCTTTCCCCTTGCATTTTTTTTTTAAATATAGAGAAAATATTTTGAGATTGGAAGGATTTTTATGAAATTATAATTATGCCCATTAAAAAAATATAAAATAGCAGGGTGAACAAAAATGGGATCGAACCGAAAAAATCGACTGAACAGAGCTTGTTCAGTTTGATCGTTTAATAAAATCAGTTTGGTTTGATTGTAATTTTAAAAAAAATTATATTTTTGATTTTAGGTTTGGTTTTTTAGATAAAAAAACCAAAACAATAGAATTACTAATTATAAAATAATTATTTTTTAGCATTATACAATATAATTATATATTTAAATATTTTTTTGAATAAAAAATAAAATTGAAAATATATAAAAAGCTTTTATATTTTATTTTTCAAATAAGAGAAAATAAATTTATTTTTTATTTAAAGATAAAAATAAAATAAAAAAATAAAATTATTTTAACCTTTATTCCCTTTCTCTCTTGCATCATGTTTCCAAATAGTGTAAGCAACGAAGCGTGGAGTTATTATTTTTTTTCTTGAAAAAAAAAAAAAAGATTATAGTAAAAAAGCTCAAATGAGGCCCCCCAAAATCACAAAACGACAAGAAGGATATGACGGTTATTAGAAAAATGTTGGAGGACAATCGAGTAAGTTATGAGAGAGCACACACACACATCGAAAAAAAAAAAACAAAAACTGTGGGTTTCGCGCTGCTCTTCTGACAATATTCTCTCTTCTGTGTCTTCTTCACTGTTCTCATCATCGGGTCCCTTTGCTTTGGTTCCAATTCCAATCAATTGTAAATAAATATCTTCCTCCTTATTAATTCACCACCATTTTCTTTTTTCTTTTGTAGAACAAAATAACAAACATAGAAACGCAAGTAGTGGTATGTATTTATTGCTTCTCTCTTTTGGGTCTATGATTTCTTTCTTTGCTTTTATTTTTGTAATAATGCTTTGTCTTTTATTTATTTCTTACATTGGGCAAAAATAAAGAGGGGGGAGTTATTTCCTTTTTTTATGCAAAAGGAAAAAAGGGTCTCCATAACCCACTGCTGCTGCTGCACGCTGGTGCCAAATGGTTGCACCAGTTTTATTTTTATTTTATTTCCTTCTTAGATCTCAAAACAGAAGTGCAAATGAGCAATTTATTGCTCACATTTATAGCATTTTTTTTTCGCATTCCCAATATTTGCGTGTTGTCTCTTCACCGCCTGGTCACTACTCTCCCCCACTCTCTCTCTCTCTCTCTCTCTCTCTCTCTTCTCTTTCCTCTCTGCAACAGATGGTCTGCGTGATCCTTCACAACCTCCGTTATTTCCCAAATTCTAACTTGTCTCCGTTTTAGGTTTCTCAGATTTGCTTGATTATAAGCTTAACATTCAAATGTTCGGGCTTTTTTAAGCTCTCTATTTTGGGGAAATTTCAAGACTCAGAGTTTTTAAGTTTTTTTTCCCCAATGCTGGAAGGCCTTAAAGATGCTATTTTTAGCACTATATTTCTAGTAAAGATGGGGTTTAAAAAAAAAAAACTCAGATTTCAGCTGATGATACAACTTTGGTTTGTGCTTTAAGTCATTCATTTTGAAGTGAGTTTTATTCGTGGAGGGATACTAGATTTGGACCTGATATGAGCTTTCATTGGTTTGAATTTTAGATGATTACTGATTTTATTATGATATAGAGCATTCACATTTGGTGGGCATTTCGTTGAGATCTTCGACTATTCTTTCTCATCTGATTCTGCTTTGACTGTTTTGACTTGAGATTTAAGAATGGTCCCCTTTTAGTTTTTATATATAAGGTTTGTGGAAAAGGAAAAAAAAGTAGTCCGCCCTTTCTTTTTTTTTTGTGTTGGGTTTGATTTGGATCCTGAAGCGTGATTTTCTTGAAATAATTTACTTTTTGTGCTTCTTTGTCGAGAAATTCTGTGTTGGAGATGGATTTCTTCAAAGTAAAGAAATTTAGAAAAGCCCATAAACCAGACCCGGAAAAGGATTTAGGCGACAAGCCTGTACCGCAGCAAGATGAGCCGACCGATGAGAATGCCACTGCTCGTGGTGGCGGCGGCGGCGATAATATGAGCAACAAATCTGTTCATGTTGATCCTTTAGCTGAACCTGAGGATGACGATGATGATTTTATAACAAATGAAGTGAAGAGAAGGTTGAAAGAACTGAGAAGAAATAGTTTTATGGTGTTAATACCTGAAGAAGAGTCATGCCCTGAAGAGGAGGAAGAAGAGGAGGGTGAAGGAGAGACGAGCTCCAGTGAATGGAGGGATATTGAAGCAGAAGGAAGGAAATGGTGGAGTGGGTTTGATGCTGTGTACGATAAATACTGTGAAAGAATGCTGTTTTTTGATCGGATAATTGCGCAGCAACTCAAAGAAACTGGTAACTTTTTTTTTTTAACCACCAATTTTGTTTTTGACAGTAGCTTTTTTGTCTTCTTTGTTTTCCTACTCAGAGGTGTTTTCTATGACATTTTTGTGATGCCTACTTGTCTGAGCTTATGAAGATAGGGTGGATTATTTGGCTTGTATCTTTCCTTTTCATTCGCATAAGACCTTGCATAGGATTGGATTAGGGAGAATTAAAATAATGGAATTTAAATGATTTCACTAGCTAATTTCATTTGTTGTTTTTTTATAATGTAAATGAGAGTAAATAGAGTTAAAAGTTTACACTTATTTACCTTCAAATCAGAAAAGTAAATAATAAAATAAAAAGATTTTAACTAGTTTATGCACTTTATCCTTTTTAAAAAAAAACTCTCAAACAAGGTGAAGAAAATTAACTCCATTTGTATTCTATTTCATATCTTTTTATCACCGTCATTAACTTTACTTTCTACCCAAAAAAAATCCCATGCAAGGCCTAAGAGTTAGAAGTTCTCATATGAAGTTTTTTGTACAGAATTGACTCAATTTATTTTTATCTTGCCGAGTACCATCTAGCCGGAGTGGATATGGACCTCTACCTGTGTGTGTTAGCCTTTTGTGAGTGCATTTTGGGAAGTTGGGAGAGGTCACCAAAAATGACATTTTGAATTACTGTGTATTGCGTCCTTGCGAAATATATATATATATATATATATATATATATATATATATATATAT